>JALPQI010005721.1:0-63123 GCA_025490895.1 Thaumatotibia leucotreta | reverse complement strand
TTAAAGCGACTTTTATTTTAATATGTGGTGAAGTGAAGGTAAAAACCTATAAATAAACCTACTTACCCACTTACATATGTATTTATGAACTGGACTCTACATGCCCCAGTCGTAGTTCTCAGGAATATTTTTTTGTATTAAGTACGGTCGGCTCTAATAATATGTATACGATTTTGAACCTTATGCCTTTGACATACGTTCCGAAATATATACATATTATTAGACGTGACTGTACCATTGTTCGGAATTGTAAAGTTTCAGAATAAGACTAAAGAAGGAAAAATATGTGCACCTCGGATAACATGAAAATGACTCAACATGAAAAGCACACTAATAGTTATGCTAGGGCAGTAAGAAAACCAACAACTTTAACAACACTTTCTAATCGCACAACGGCTCAGAAACCTTCAAGTTATCAAACGCCACCCACAAACTGTAATTCTGCACACACAACAGCATGCCGCCAGTCCCCGACGCTTCTTTGTCCACGAGGCTGGTGCACACCCAGAACTGCCGAGGCCCAGAGCCGCGGTGCTGCCAATACGCAGCCGTGCTGACGGCGAACCTGGAGGCGTCGGTTGCTATTCGTGGGCACGTAGTAGACCGGGCGTGAGATGGAGCCGTCCGTGCCTTCGTACTTTAAGCAGAGACCGTTGAGGTTGCGGACGCTGAAAGGGACCAGCGATTTTAATCTTTTCTAGGTAAAACCATTACATAGGGCGTTTTCAAAACCTGTTACTTCCAAATATGGACGTGCTTGGGCTCATTCGAATCAGGATCACGAGCTGATTCGATCTAGATAATAAAAAAAATGTCAAACAAAAATCCATTACGTCACATTTTTTATATGAACTTAGTACGAGCGTCACGTAATGGAAACTCAAATTTTGTACGAAAATTTTTGAATTTTATTTTTTATCTTGACCAAATCAGCTCATGATTCGATCTAGATAATAAAAACTAATGCACGTGAGAATGAGCCCAAACACGTCCAGATTTCGAAGTATCAGATTTTCGTGATATTTTTTGGAAAATGCCTAACTATTGTCCAATACAATCAAAACCATCTTCCAAATCGGATAATTAAATCCGATCAAAGTTAAAATCAATAGTAAAATATTAATCATCAGAAAAGAGCCCAAACACAATTCACATGTACCTACCTACCTACTCGCAATTGCCCAAGAATGACTCTTCTCTTACCCATTGCCAATCTGTCCCAACATTCAGCCATTTCGTTAAGTATAGTGGCGTACATTTTTCTGTTACAAATCACATTAAAGAACGAAACTGTACAGAAAAATACCTGTGTTACGTGTACTGTGTACAAGAGCGTGTAAGTTATTAGAGTCATAATATTTTCATTCAAAAAGTTATTTTTACTAGACGTGCTCAATTCTTGCAGATGAAAAATAAGAAATGCGTAAATGACGACAATCACTAATATACATATTACATAGTACACATTGAATTCAATGTGCTGTTCTTAAAATCGATAGTAGGTATTTTGTATGACGTTGGGAAATATTATGGCTTGAAATAAACCGAGACAGGAAAGGAGAAAGTAAAAAGTTTTGAAAAATTGCATCGTTTCTTGCAAATAGTACTAGCACAAGGGTGAAAATGATACTAAAGAGGACACAGTTTCAATAGTAAAAAATAAACAGTAGGTAGGTATGTAATGTACTTAATTATGCAGAAGAGATAGCATCACAATATGGCCGCTGCAAAGAATAAACCAACTAGTAACATCTTTATAAAGTTAGCTACATATTTAGTTTAAGTATTTGATGCAGAACTCATTAAGGTTCACTCAGATGAAGGTGTTATTAGAGTGACAAATTCTCAAAACTTGTGATTTCGAAATTCGCAGTAGGGCAGCAGGTTAAAAAAAACAAATAATATTTATTGAAACTTAATCGATTCTTTGACTTCCCTCAACATCACTTTCGGTCACTTTCGACCCTTGGTTAACAACAGTATGGGGTTCTTGAAAAAACGGGTCGGCAATACGCATGTCTATAGGCTACAGTGACGGCTTTCCATCAGTCGGGCCATATGCTTGTTTGCCAACGACAACGACGTGGTAAATAACAATCTACTATTATCATGTCGTTTAAGAAATTATAAATGTCAAATACATATTTAATACCCTTATACATGGTAGTGGCCGTGTAGAGGGCGTTAAACAAGGAATAGCTTCCTAATTACCATCGCTTGCGGTGATGTTCTCCACGGCGGGCTTTACTTCAGATATTTCTATTATTTTATTTTGGTCTACGAGTACACATAGTCTTTATGTATTTGGAGGTCACCCTTTAACACCAGTTGAAGTGTAAAGTAAATTATAGGGTAGCGATGAAAAAATATGGCCTGGTTTCGTATATTTGTCACTATCAGTTTTTACTTATCCGGATCCAGTAGGTGGATTTACTGACTGTGTGTACTTTCCTTCCGGATTTCGGTCACCTAATCCCATTCCTATAGTAGACGTGATCGGATATTATAATGCTTACAATCAAAAATGTTTTTTCTCGTAATCAAAATGTCCTATCATTGTTCCGGCCCCTGTATATATTATTATCTTTGTTCGGTTTATTTCCATATTCTATTCAATTTCCAAAAGGCAAACGTGACTTCAAAATAATACGCAAATCATATATTCTGCATACTCTTTGTGGTCTGGCTTTGTGTGCTTTTCATAGCTATAGTTTTTTACTACAAGTTCATACTGACAACATCATTTATACAGCGTGATAATTTAACTACAAATTATAGTCAAATCATTGCTAATTTCGTCCAATTAATTGCTGACTTGTCTGTCCATTATCACGCATTCCGGAACGCTAAATTATACGTCAAGATTCTTCAAGAAGTAGCGTTGCGTTGGTCTGAGCTGACATCAGTTAATCTTAATCAGATAGTACGCTACATACATAGACGACTCGTGTTAGGGTTTCTAACTTGGGTCCTAGTTTTAGTAACAGTTCGACTAGTACAGTGTTCCGCAACGTACAATTACCTATGCATCGACATAATCATGTTTATACATGAGTCTGTTATGTCTTTGGTGGTGGCATTCTATACTGCCTTGATGCTTTTTCATAGTAGCGCTGTTGAAAAACATTAAAAACGCATTGCAAGATGCTTATAACAGCTGAATATGTTAATCGAATTGGTGATAATATGGATTCAAATTTCGCTGAATCAGAGAATCGAGGGTCTCTGCAACTTGAAATCATCATATGTGGAAAACGTTAGAGATAAAAAATAATATCAACAAAGCATTTGAAACTCCACTTGCTTTGCTTTAGTTATTTTGGTTTGTTTCCTACGGCCATGAGGAATTCGCATACTTTGTACCACGGTCTGGTTATTTCAAAAACTTGGAACTATCCTAAAATATATGAAAGAAGCTTTTGGATTGTATATCCGTTTGTGAAATTTTATATTTTAGCTTATACTGGGAACCAGGTGAAAAATGAAGTAAGAATGGAAATAAAATATGTGAGTATTATTTACTGCTGAGAGTGCTGAGGTGCCTAATAATCGGAGACCAATAATTAATGTTTCAGGTATGCGAAATCGGTGAAGTCCTTCATGAAATCCCAACTGAACAAGAAAGGGATTTTTTGGAGGTAAGTATGTATACAGGGTGTTACACGAGCCACTGAAAACCTCGAATGGGGTGATTTAGTAGGCTATAACTAATGAACAACTTTACTATGGGGCCAATGACGAAATCTAAAAAAAAATTGTCTTTTTGATACATTGCGATCGATAACGACATTTTGTATGAAAGAGCAAAATTTTTTTTGGAGATTTTTGGGTTAGCTCCATGGTAAAAATTGTTCAGTATAACCTACCGAATCATCCCGGTCAAGTTTTCAGTGGGTGGTGTAAACACCCTGCATAAGTCGTTAAAATGCATCAAAAGAAAATGTTGCCGCTCGTCAGACTTCACTTTAGATCCAAAAACTATTGAGTGAAAAAAACTGGAAGATTCGTGTCAATATGTCACATCACACCAGTAAATTTGATTATATTCATTTACTTTTTATTCGTCTACCCAGAAAGGAGCGTATTATTTTCAGGGTTCTGGTTCATGTAGAGTATGTGTATTCTTCGTACCCCTAGAAATACGTGATGCTTTAACCGATTTATCGAATCTTTATGCTACCGCGAGTGCCATTACTTTATCAGGCTATATTATTATTCTTTATTTAATGTGATTTTCAATGTTTTCAGATTCAATATTTTATCAGCGTTTTGGCCATATATAAGCCGGAAACAACAATTTACGATTACTTTTCATTGGACAATTCATTTATTTTTGGTGTAAGTACTCACACAAATTACATCTCGAATAGCACTTAGGTATTGTTTTAATATTTCCTTAGTTACTTAAAATAATTATCAAAATTAATCCATCATAAATTGGATTAATTTTGTATATAATTTTAAGTAACTAAGGATATTATTTATCAGTTATGAATAAGGGCGTAAGTTATTTAAGCGTGACGAATTTCTCCACTAAAGGTGCATTCAGTCAGACCAAACGAGCATTCGCTATTCTATCCCCCACTCTACGAAATCAACGAATCACGTTTTGTGTTACGATCGAATTTCGTAGAGTAGGGGGTTAGAATAGCGAATGCTCGTTTGGTCTAAATGCACCTTTAAATGATCTCAATTTTTTTTCTAGATAATAGCGTCTATGGCGACATATTTGATAATTCTGGTGCAGTCTGACACAGTGCCGCGGTCCACGGCCAGCAGCTTCACTAATGTCGGGTTTCGTGATTGTTGTTTGTAATACGTAGGTACCTAGGTAGGTACCTACCTACAGGGTGAACGACATGAAGTGTTACCAAGTAGATTTTATTATTTAGGCTGGTGTCAAAGTATTAATGCCGGCTTATTATCGGAAATATGCTTATTAAGGCTGGTGTCAAAGTATTAATGTCGGCTTATTATCGGCAATATGTTTATTATGGCTGGTGTCAAAGTATTAATGTCGGCTTGTTATCGGTAATATGTTTATTAAGGCTGGTGTCAAAGTATTAATGTCGGCTTATTATCGGAAAATGTTTATTAAGGCTGGTGTCAAAGTATTAATGTCGGCTTATTATCGGAAATATGTTTATTAAGGCTGGTGTCAAAGTATTAATGTCGGCTTGTAATCGGTAATATGTTTATTAAGGCTGGTGTCAAAGTATTAATGTCGGCTTATTATCGGAAATATGCTTATTAAGGCTGGTGTCAAAGTATTAATGTCTGCTTATTATCGGAAATATGTTTTGGACACCGCATTGAAGTCTTAGGCACGCAAACATTTGGGTTGTAGCCCGCAAACATAAGAACGAGACTGAACTTCGGCTTATAAAGCTTGTAAGAACCAAAAATGGATGAAAACCGAATTTCACGTGTCATTTCTCCAGTGTAGTGAGTTTCGGACTTTTTATCTGGTCTATTTTGAAGAGAAAGGTGAGAGCAATTAAACATGCTAGCATAAATGCAATGAAGAAAGCGATCGTATTTCACTGGCGCATACCTACCACTACCACTGGATCACAAAAGTGCTGCGAGCAAAATATTGTTTTACCATTTAAAGACCATAGTCAAGGCAAAAGGTCATATTGACTAAAAGTAAATTTAATCATAAAATGTAATATTTTTTCTTACTTGTAGTAATAATTTGTTGCAACAAAAAAATCATAGTCCTTTGAAATTGGTAACACTTCTTAACGTTCACCCTGTAGTATATTCTTAGTAGTCTGCTTCTAATAAACATTACTTACTGTGGTGATTGTTTAAATAAAATTGTTCAGAAACTTAGTTTCCTTTTACTTTCATTAGGATACAAATTAAATGCACCTAGCGAGGCTACCCAAATACAAATGTTTTACATATTATGTGCACATCTCCGTCTACTTTCGAATACCTAGTCATTCTACACATTCAGCTCGTGTAGAAATATAATAGTAGTTGTTTTCACGATTTTGGCCAGGGTAATACCATATAATAATGACACTCAATCGCAGACATCAGATTGTTTTCTGTTTCTAATGTGCCTAGTGTATCAATATCCCTCATGCCTTAATTTAGAAATAAGAAAATAGAGCTCAGGAGGAGTATTCTGATGAGTTGACACTTACTCATCGTCGAAACCCAGTCGGTTGGTACTCTACAACCTGTGGAGTAGTAGGTATATGCCTACCAGATTTATCTTGATAAATTTAATAAGTGGCGTAGAAGAAGCTGCATGGAATTGTAGATAGCCCTTCTTAAATAGGTCCTCGCTAACGCGGCTTCGCCCGCTCCCTAGATGTTACTAATCTACGTCTACGCCCAATTATACGGAACTAGGGTATCATCCAGAATACCTAACAAAATTGTATAAAGCTCAAACTTACCCAAAGCTTCGACTGCATACCGTAGTCAAGTAGGCACTCTCCGTCTGCCCGTACACATTCAACATGACAAGTTGCCGCGCCGCAAATGAAGAATAGATGCAAGTCTTTACCCCAGGCGGTCGGGCTAATAAAAGTACTTCTATAGGACCGGTCTTGCTTCTGAATACCGGAGACCCTATAGCCTCGATAGGTATCTTTCTTTGGCTCTCATTGGCTCGTATAAGTGAATATATGGACGGTCTTTTTCTAACTGGAGCTACAGAGACAGGTACATCGAAGTCCCATGCTGGTAGTTCATTAGAAAGCCATTCGGGCATGTGAAAGTAGGTAATGTTTGGTGCAATTTCTTTTATGGCTCGAGCGACTTTGTTCAGAGCCTCAAAGTTTAGAGACAAGCATGACAGCAAATGTCCGTTTTTCAGCTCCTCGATGGGGAATAAGGGCAGTGAATCTGCAAACAAATTAAGTTAACAAACTACAAATTAATAGCGTAGCATAACCCTAAAATGCATCCAAAGTTCCAAACTCATGTGACCACTTTGATTTTGACCTCTATTGACAGCAATTTCAGTTCAAAAAAGATTTTTTTGTCTGTCATAAAGTTTTTCGAGTTATCGTCACTGAAAAACTTTCCTAAACAAGTACGTAAGTAAGAAGGTTTCTGTAGATAAAGGTGCATTCAAACCAAAAGAGCATTCGCTGTTCTATCCCCCGTTCTACAAAATCAACCAATCACGTTTTGTGTAACGAACGAATTTCGTAGAGTGGGGGGTTAGAATAGCGAATGTTCGTTTAGTCTGAATGCACCTTAAGATAGGCGAGGTATTTGTTTGTTCGCTTCGAACCGGGACTAGCAAGCTAGCAGCCCTAAGCCCTAACACAAATTTCGAGAAATATAACCTTTATGTATTAAGTATGTGGAACTAATGCGGGTCACCTTTATTTATTAATAAAAAGAATATGGCACTAACACGGAAATAAAACAAGGTATGACGATGTAAAATTATACAATGTAAAAAACATTATTAAATACTACTCACAGGCACCTCACTCTCATTCACTTTCTTGCACACACTCATCAATCGTGCTGACGAACAAATCGCAGTCAGGGTACCAATGGCCTTCTAGTCTACAAAATAGTGTTATAGTGTACTTGTTTATATATTATTGTTATGCGTTATGTTGTATGTTACCCGTCGTAAATCTTTCACTTAATGGTCTCATCGGAAGATCAGCGCTGGCTCACGCCAGCAACATGCTGAGATGAGACCATTTCGTGGCACCTTTTCTTTTGTATACTGTCATATCTACTTTGTCCGTTTAATCTGTGTCATAATACATTATTTTCTATTTCTATAAAATCTAAAATCTTTGGAGCTTACTGGCCATCCTTGGGAACCCAGGCACGGTGTGTGTCAGCAATAGACCGCCCTCGCGGCCCGCCATCACCACCCCTCGCGCTGAGGTGCGCCGGTCGCCCCGACTCTCGAATATTGTCAGAGCTCTGCCGGCCCGGTTCTTGTGTGTAAGCTGTACAACTTTCAATTTAATTTTCAATGAATAATCACGGATTAATAATGACTCCGTTTTATGTATGCAGTTTACGACTGCGAGCTTCACCAGAGAACGGTAAACGGAGTCCGCTTCGCTCGAAATGGGAGGCGGGCGTAACGTTTCGCCAGCGTGAAAGTGAAACGGAACCATTGATGAGTCCGCTCCGATTATGCTCAGAGGGCTACCATGGTCTTAAATGAGATTCTGTTTAGTTTCTGCTAGTTAGAGAATTTTTGACAGTTATTCTAGGTATGTAGGTATCTGTGGCAGGGGCGGCGGCGTTTGTTATGGCAGGGACCCCACCATGGGAACTGGTGGATCATCCATTAATTACGTCACACCTCAAGGGGGAGGGACCGGGTCCACAAAATGTGACATAACGTGACAGGGGGGAGGGGGGAGTTCTATGTTTGTGAAGTCACAAACCTCACGTACATGAATAAATGAACATAAAAGAATAGGAAATTCAAAATCCTTGAATGGAGGAAACATAAGTTCATTTTATCTTCGTTAATTTTATAAATCATTTTAAGCAATCCTAATAAAAAGTTACTTTCAAAGTGATGTTGTAATTGTTACCTTCTTAAACTAAAAATGTACATGTGATGTCACACTAAGGGGGGAGGGTGTAGTTAATTGTGACCAAATGTGACAAGGGGGGAGGGAGGGGTCAAAAATTCATAAAATTGGTGTGACGTAATTAATGGATGATCCCCAGGAATTTTCGCCGAGACTCACAAGCAAAGAGTTAGGAGCCGAACTACGGGAGAATATCCTGCCCCCGCGGAGCCAAGGGTTGTCCATAAAAGGGCAGTAGAACGGATGAGGGTCCAGTGGAGGAACGACTTGGAGGACTCCCTCTATGGAGTTCGCACCATAGGGGCACTGTTCCCGTCGTTCGACCGCTGGCTTGACCGCAAACACAGCAATGTGGGCTTTAGGCTAGCGCAGGTAATGACTGGGCATGGATGCTTTGGTCATTACCTGCACAGGATAGGGAAGGAAGCCACAACAGCGTGTCATGAATGCGGCGACGGAGATGATACGGCCCAGCACACATTTGAGGTGTGCAATCGCTGGGCCGCGGAACGGCAGGACAAGAGCATTGGTCTCGGAGTGGGGGATCTCTCGCTACACATAGTAGTAGCTGCGATGCTGGAAAGCGAGAGATCCTGGGACGCAGTATCGTCCTTCTGCGAAAAGATAATAACTGGGAAAGAAGCAGCTGAGAGAGAACGCGAGAGCAGTGCTCATGCTCTTCCAATGAGGAGAAGACGACGGGGGAGGAGACGTGCACAATTTGCAAATGCACAAAACGCCCTCCCCCAATAGGACCAGCGGGTGGGGGACCCGCAAAGTCTGGTCATGGATGTACGGAGGGAGGATCATGCGTATCTGACTCGCCCCTTTAATGGTGCGGGTATTCCGGCAACCATAAGTTGCTAGAACCGCCGGGGGATGTCATGGTAGAGTGCCAGATCGATCCCAAGACATCCCCCTTAAACGGCAGGTGACGGATACGCCGGAGTGGTTTTTAGTGGGTAGGGCCGCACTCTTCCCCCCTCTCGGTATGAGAGGAGGGCTAAGACAGGCGAGTCCCACATACGCCCCCCCATATGGCCTTCCCCCAAAAAAAAAAAGGGTATGTAGGTACCTAACTGACATATCGCGACTCAGATTAGGTCCTAAACTGAATCGCATTAGTAGACCGTGGTAGCCAAGGATAAACTAGGTATGCACAGAAAGTGATAATCTTGCAGGAATTAATTTTCATAATAACTTTTCTGCAGGGTCTGGTTGGTAATGCAGATAGGGATCATCCATTAATTACGTCACACCAATTTCATGATTTTTTTACCCCTCCCTCCCCCCTTGTCACACTTCGTCACAATTATACTACACCCTCCCCCTTAGTGTGATGTCACATTTAGATTTTTAGTTTAGGAAGGTAAAAATTACAACATCACTTTAAACTAGGTACCTTTTTATTAGGGTTGCGTAAAATGATTTATAAAATTAGGTAACGACGAGAAAAACAACAATATTAAAAAAAATCTTAAATACTTATTCTTCCTCTGTTCCAGGATTTTGGATTCACTCTTTCATGTTCATGTATGTGAGGATTGTGAGGTCACAAACATGGGACTCCTCCCTCCCCCCTGTCACAATGTGTCACATTTTGTGGACCCCCTCCCTCCCCCTTAAGGTGTGATGTAATTAATGGATGATCCCATATTGCCTTTTTTCTCCTCGCAAACTACATTGTAAAATATTGTATGATATTCGTGTTGAAAGCTTCCTTCATAAAAGCACACTTTCAACACTTTTAGGCATCTTAAACTATTTTTCATCACACTTGCTGTCTAAGCGCACCATTGCTTGCGCACGTAGCGGGAGTAATAGAAAAGTGATATTCCCTAGGGAGTAATAGAAATGTCAGTACGTCATTTATAGTACATTGTGCAATTATTGTGCATCAAGGGAGGTAAGTACGGAATTACTAACGAGAGTGTTAGAAGCCCGACGCCGTTAGGCGGAGGGCTTTTATGACTCGAGTTAGTATTCCGCTTACCGACCGTGATGCATACAATGTTTTTCATCACACTTGCCGACAAAAAAATAAGTTTTAAGACATAATATTATTAAATGACGTACTGACATTTCTATTACTCCCTAGGGAATTTCACTTTTCTATTACTCCCGCTGCGCGCGCAAACAATGGCGCGCTTAGACAGCAAGTGTGATGAAAATAATATTATGTCTTAAAACTTTTTTTTTGTCGGCAAGTGTGATGAAAAACATTGTATGCATCACGGTAGGTAAGCGGTATACGAACTCGAGTCATAAAAGCCCTCCGCCTGACGGCGTCGGGCTTCTAACACTCTCATTAGTAATTCCGTACTTACCTCCCTTGATGCACAATGTACTATTATTTTAAGGCCAGGCTTAGATACCTACATGATGCGACACTAACGCCACGCATTCATATTCATATAAAGGTGCATTCAGACCAAACGAGCATTCGCTATTCTATCCCCCACTCTACGAAATCACGTTTTGTGTAACGATCGAATTTCGTAGAGAAGGAGGTTAGAATAGCGAATGCTCGTTTGGTCTGAATGCATCTTTATTGTACCTACTTTGCGTAATTTGCGAAATCCCGCGTACCTACCGTAGGCTCGAATTAAGTACTGGCTAAGTGAAGCTGTCGACTATTACAGCAGTCATTAGCATCGAGCCGTATGGGATGACTGGGATGGGATGGGATGCTCAGATAGTTAACATTCCACTGTCCCAATCAGAAATGTGGACTTTGAATTAGAGCCTAGCTAACCGTTATTTTTCATTTCGAACCGCGAGAACAATGCCTTGACATTTTGCACGTATTTACTTCCACCCCTAAAGTAGGTAGGGTAAATTGCTAGTAATTGGCCACCCTCCAGTAACTGGCCATTTATATAAAATTGAATTCTATGTATTTATTCATTGTATTTTAAAATGTCCATATCACATGGGCACATGTGTGATATTGGGAACATATTTGTTAGAAATATGCATAAATTAATATACTGTTTCATATTTGTGACTTCCTATAATTGGCTCTGTATTTCTATTTAAGACGCATTATTACACAGCTGTTGGAATTCCTTTATAAATAAAATAATTAAAATTCATTTTGGAAGAGGGAGAGTGATTGATATTGACATTAAATACACATCGTTTTAAAATGAATTCTAACTATAAGCACATAGAGTTAATTTTTAAGGCAGTAACTGCAGAGTGGCCAATTACTGAGCAATTTACCCTATATATAAATATATATACCTATATATACTTTAGGGGTGGAAGTACCTAAATACGGCTCTTACCTTTTTATATATATTTTACCTTGTAGTTCGGCATCAAAGTATTAACCAAAATGATGTCATTTGTTATGGGCACAGGCGACTGTATCCATCGGCCGTCGGTGTCAGGCGTTAGGAAACTGAAATTGCGTCCCTTAGGGTCTATAACGCCGGCCGGAGGTTTGTATATGTACCACCTAGCGAATAAAGGTATTTTTAATTTACAAATATCGTAAAGACCTAATGGCATCTGGAGAATTCGTAAAAACGCCGAAGTTCAGGAACTTTTTGCGGAGAAATTATCATTGGTGTTAAGAAGGCGCACTGCGACTTCAGTGGCTCGGCCAATGATCGGCCACATAGAGCGTATGGGAAGCGATCGAGCGGTGAAACGAGCATTTGAGGGAAAACCGACAGCACGCCAACCGGTCGGGCGGCCGATATCGGTCGTTGCACCAGAGCCAGAGGAGTAAGTGAGTAAGTAATTAAGTAAGATGTCATATGCCAACGAACATAGACCGAATTTATTAACGTCCGAGATGGAAGAAGTTCTGCTAACACATTAAACTAGCACATTAATTTCATTACCTATTTAATTGAGATACTTACCAAGCCACAGGTTTATTCAAGCTATCTCGACAATGTTGTCCTAATAAGTCGGTTTCTAATATATGTTGTCCCATGTAACATTTCAATAAACTTCCAAGTAAAAAGAAATACATATAATTCATTTTGCACCGTTTTACGTATGCTCCGAAAACATAAGCATATTTAGAATGACTGATTTATGGGTGAACATAACAATAACATGTGGCAATATATTTTTATCGGAAAGGCATCGATCGAATAATCGCATGTTGTCCAGATTAGAGCATGCTAGTGGTGACTAGAATAAAATGTAAATAAGCGCTAGTTTGCTCTCAAAAACGGATTCGCGGTAACTAGATTACCGAGTCAACTTTACGGAGTACTATTATCATTTTATCGTAAAAACCGCAAAGAAACATCTTTATTGTATTCCAGCCCCTTTAAATGTCTATTTTATTCAACTTTTTAGCATTTGTTATAATAACGCTAACCGAAACACACCATGTGAAAATTTCAACTGTCTTAAGTCTTAACACGTTCGCCTCCGGTACTGTTTCACTAAGTGCTTATACTATGCCGATCGAAATTGTCTGATAAGTAGAAATCCTATGCCAGTGGCACGCATTTGTGACCGAAAAGATTGTACTCCTATGCCGGCGACACACACTTGTGTCAAAAATGTTCGTATTTCGATGCGACTGGCATAGGAGTGAGAACTTGATTAATGCTAGTGGCATAAGAATGAGATTACTTTGAACACGTATGTGTGTCACTGGCATAGGAATACAGTTTTTTCGGTCACATATGTGTGTCACCGGCGTCGAACGTGTTAACTATCACGTGATACAGCCGGTGACGGTCAGACGGCGGAGCCTTTGTAATAGGATCGCCTTTTACAATTTGGGTACGGAACCCTAATAATGGCAACGCCAAAGCATTTTTATGTCATGGAAGGAAAACGAGCTGACGAATCGGTTGATGGTAAGCGATTGCTGTCACCCGTATTCAGTTTGTATTCATTTGTTTCTCAGTATATACTATAGATAAGATAACTGGGTGCTTAGCCAAGTTGCTAATCGCTAGCGCTTAACACCTTCGCGAACACTACTCCAGACACAATAGAAAAAACAATGAGATTAGGCCTATAGGCGTTTAGTGTCCGCGAAGGTGTTAATCGTCAATCGTAAACGAAAGGCAGCTAGCTGCCTTTGTCGCACTAATAAGAGTGACAGAGGGGGAAAACTACGATACGCTACCAAGCGCTAGCGATTGGCAACTTGGCTAAGCATCCTGTGCGATGCCAAAAGTTTTTATAGAAACGCAGAGTTGAAAATTAAGAACCATTTAAAGTGGTGAAGTGCTCATATAATATTGAGCGCTTTGGTCACGCGGAAGTAAACGTCTACTGGATCTATCGGATGTACAACGGGCGCTAATTACGTTATACAACAAAAATAAGGTTAAGGCGATTTTAATAAAAATCAAGTTTACTACAAAATTGTATTACTAATCTCAGTGATATTTTAAATCTAAACAATCCACTTACTAACTAATAGGTTACCTAATCTACGAATAAACATAAAGCATGATCCAACGATTTGCTATCATTGAGTGGTCATGTCCAATATTAGATTTACTTGAACAATTTACATTATGTTTTCATATTCACAAGAGTAGGTACAAAGCTGTATACCCGAACCATTTAACTGTGTATGAATTAGGACGTTTCTTAGTAAAAACATTTGCATTATCTTAACTTTGGTCTAAATAACACTACTTAAGTCACAACGTTGATCACAGATCCTAGAAATGACTCAAAAAGGAGTCAAGTTCTATATATTAGGTCATTGGCGCCAATTTCATAGGCACCTATGAAATTGGCGTTTTGTGTGGAGACTTTTGTGAAGTCTATTTCCCAAACAATAAATTTTTTGCATATTTTTGGAGGTCAAAATCAAAATAAACGAAATTTTGCTGGTATTAGATACTTCTAAGGCGTGTTTCTATCTCTATTTCAGAAAACGAGGTACTAACCTACATGTACATATAACAGCCTATTTCAAACATATGAGCCGGCATATGGCAAGAGTTGTTTTCAAAGCTTATTTTTGAATATTATTTAAGGGAAGAAAACTATTAAGTATTAGTGTGAAAAAACCTTTGTTACACAGTGCAAACTTGAAAACAAAGAATATATCCAAGTTTCTCTTTAGATAATAAAATTAGGGATCAACTAAAGTCTATGACCAAAAACGCCAATTTCATAGGTCATGATAATTTCATACCCACGATTTATATAAATAGAAGATATTATACAAATTTTGCTAAGTTAACATGGCCACCAATGCCATCATATTAAGAGTTTCATTTGTACTCTATTGAGGCTGAAAGACACGATGATTATCTGCCTATTTAACCTTTTAACCGCCAAATGCCAAATCAATCGCCACCGATGCAAAATTACACCACGTAGATCAGAGCTAAATGGGCACTGCCTGGGCACAGCCTGGGGTAATGTGCACTTGAATGGAACACATTTATAGACCATAGAAACCGAAGTACCGAAGAACTTTGTCTTATTTATCAGACATCGGCGAGATGAGCTTGACATTGATTGTCTGATAAATCAGTCTACGGCAGTTAAAAGGTTGTTTGTGTGACATCAAGAATACATTAATTATTGACACGATTGGACAGATTCGATTAGATGAGCGAAGTTTCCCCACAGAATGGGTCCAGAGGTACACACGGTACCGCCGCCTCTGGACTCTTGCGGTAGCTGAAATGGAAAATTGAATAATAAACATCTGTTGTTGTTCTTATCTTATCGAATATGAAGAATAGGGATGACTGTACACTGTTAAAAATTAGGGAATTTTACAGACGAAAAAATGTAAAATTACATCATTTTCACAGAAAAATTTGTAATTTCACATATTTTTCATCAATTTTAAATTTATTTTTGTAAAATTGATGAAAAATATGTGAAATTACAAATTTTTCTGTGAAAATGATGTAATTTTACAGAATTCTGTAATTTTACAGAATTCTGTAATTTTTTCGTCTGTAAAATTCCCTAATTTTTAACAGTGTAGTTAAAATGAATTATTTAACATTATGCACGACATAATACACGAAGAAATTATTACTAAGATGTAGATTGCAGTAATTTTTGTACACAACTTCTATTTAATAAATTGAAAAGAACTTAAAAGAGTAGGTCATTTGGCAGTACTCAAACGTGCGGCGAATATGTGGCGTTTTTATTTCGTCATTATTGTCTCGACAAGTATTTTTTCTACAGATGTCTATAAGTGTTATTTTGATGTAAATGTAATTTTCAGAACCAATACCCAATCTAGCGTAATCAATGTTGTTGCTAGTCGGCCTTTCCGTCAGGCGCGGATCCAGGGGGGGGGGGGGGGCAATAGGGGCACTTGCCCTCCCTTTGACACTGGACTAAGGTATGCCTAGGTGCTGATTTAAGTATAAAATACTATCATATCATAGGGCAGTGCTACCATCCACTAGGAGTGGTCGTAGTGCGCCGTGAACACGTATATTGGACTCACCGCTCTGTTGATGTCGCCCACACACACCCAGTAGTCGGCCACCTTGGTGTCCTGACTGTTGTGCATCTTGTGTGCCACGGCTACCGTCCACTTGGAGTGGTCGTGGTGCGCCGTGAACACGTATATTGGACTCACCGCTCTGTTGATGTCGCCCACATACACCTAGTAGTCGGCCACCTTGGTGTCCTGACTGTTGTGCATCGGCTACCGTCTACTTGGAGTGGTCGTGGTGCGCCATGAACACGTATATTGGACTCACCGCTCTGTTGATATCGCCCACGCAAACCCAGTAGTCGGCCACCTTGGTGTCCTGACTGTTATGCATCTTGTGTGCCACGACCACCGTCCACTTGCGAGTGGTCGTGGCGCGCCGGGAACACGTATATTGGACTCACCGCTCTGTTGATGTCGCCCACACACACCCAGTAGTCGGCCACCTTGGTGTCCTGACTGTTGTGCATCTTGTGTGCCACGGCTACCGTCCACTAGGAGTGGTCGTAGTGCGCCGTGAACACGTATATTGGACTCACTGCTCTGTTGATGTCGCCCACACACACCCAGTAGTCGGCCACCTTGGTGTACTGACTGTTGTGCATCTTGTGTGCAACGGCTACCGTCCACTTGCGAGTGGTCGTGGTGCGACGTGAACACGTATATTGGACTCACTGCTCTGTTGATGTCGCCCACACACACCCAGTAGTCGGCCACCTTGGTGTCCTGACTGTTGTGCATCTTGTGTGCCACGGCTACTGTCCACTTGGAGTGGTCGTGGTGCGACGTGAAAGACATGCGCGCTAGAGGGAACTTCAGCCGTTCTATGTTACGGACTCTGGAAAGAAAAAGAAAATAGTACATTACGATACGCACCAGTATCGTACGACGTTTTACAGTACATATGGCCCTCCGAAGATTTCAACTTTCAACCTGGCGTAAAATGCATTTCTCGCACTAGCGCGTAAAAAAAGCGCCATCTGTACTGAAATAGTACATTTCCTAAAAAGGTGAAAGTTGGAGCCCGAGTGAAACGAGGGCGACAATCACCCGAGTTAAAAAAGTTTTTGCTCGTGTTAGGGACGATTTTTTTCATAACAAGTGCGTGAAAAAGAGAAATTACCATTTATTAACCGTTTTATTTCGCCTGTTCGGAAAATGTTGTGTTGTTAGGATCGAATGGAAATTACCTATGTAGATAAATAAAGTAGGGGACTTTATTGACATAGGTGATATGATTCAAAATATCCATACATTATTTGATCCTTTCATTCCGTTACCGGCATACAAAATATATAAAAAAACGGAATGGAAAAAATTTGGGTCACTTTTTTTCTCCTCTATCCTAGGATCGAAAGAGCCGAGTTTGGGAGACAACTTTAAATAAAATGAGCCCAGAACGAGATAACCGGTTCGAAAATTGCTTTTCCCCCAAAGCGCCATTTTAAAATTATTTAGCTTTACATTTTACTTTACAAAACTTTTTACGTTATCCAGTTTAAAAAGTTTTTAGGATTTAATTGGTTTCATCCAAAAATCATGGATCGCTACACATATTCCCACTCTCCCGCTCTAATCAATTGAGCTTAAAACGGTCGATATCGAATATTTCCATCCATTAATATGCACCTAAGGAAGACGCCTAGTGACAACCGCAAGTCGTCATTTGTCTTAGACGGCACCAAAACCCCGAATTATGTTGGTTATTCATCTACCTCATCTTCTTCGTCATCGATACACTCTTGCCAGAGTGGTCGTGGCCATTATGCAGGTTTCTGAGTGACCCGCTTCACAATACGTCGCCATTCCTCTCGCAGGGCAGCTTTACGAGAGCATTCGTTTATGTCATCTACCTCATATCAAATTGATTTATGACAAGCATGTCTGATGCGGCTGCTGTACGGGTCAAAATTCTTTTCGTTGTCTTGTTTCATACCACTCTGTTACGCTTAATTTTAGTTACTGTTTCGACTAAGTATATTACAGAAATCCGGTGCAATTGTATTTATTTTTCAAGCTAGATTTTAATCCATACTTCAGACATTGAAAACAAAACATCATCTCATATAAAAATCACTCGTCACTTTTTTAGGGACACAAAATAAGACAACGAAAAGAATTTTGACCCGTATAATTCATGCCTGACAGACCCACTTGCACAGGGTGGCAATTATGGCCATTTACCTCCTCCCAAGATACAGGCTCGGCCTAGTTTGGAGCCCACTGGATAACGCTTTAAAATTGTAAACATGTGCTTACGTTTGAATAAATTATTTGTATTTGTAATTACACAGCTGAAGTGGAGATGGGCGGGACACTTGGCGAGAAGAACAGATGGGAGATGGACAAGGCAGGTTACTGAATGGTGGCTAAGGTGGGCAAAAAGGTCGGCGTGCAGGCCATCGACAAGGTGGTCTGACGATATCTGCCGCACAACAAATAAGATGTGAATGAGGTTAGCACAGGACCGAGAAGAGTGGCGTAATAAAGAAGGCCTATACTCAGCAGTGGGTGGATACGGGCTGAATAGATAGATAGATAGACCTCCTAATGCTTCCATACACATAGGCTAAGGAGAAGCTGTTGTAAAACAGTGGACTGATATAGCCTGATGATGTGTATGATGTGATGTCTCCTACCACCTACTACTTGTACCTACTGTTAGTTCAAGACTCGCGGAAGACAGCAAATGAAGGGTCCACGGAAAGAACATGTCTAGTCAATTCAAATTACAGAAGGAAAAACCATCTTACTTTTAACAGAATTCAAGTTCAAGTTCAAGTTCTTTAATGTTCATAAAACACACGTCAAAAATAAAAAATACGAAAACAACTGAAATTATATAAATTAAAAATTGTCATATAAATTAAAAAAGTAATACACGAAAATCATCTAATATTACAAAAAAACAAATTAAGTTTTTGTGTAAAATTCCCGAACGGAATTAAAAGCCTGGTCAATTAGGAAATCTTTTAACTTTTTGACAAACAACTCATAAGAAGCCGGCTCCTTAATTTCACGGCTTATATTTTTATGCCCACTACCCGCAATGAATTGGACGATTTTGCCAACCTCACAAATACAGATTTAATGTCACGGTCGGTTTTCCTAAGGTGTAAATTTGCCCTGTTTTTTTTTAAGAACTGCACATGTTTTTTCCGTGGACCCTTCAAATAATTTTTTCTTCAGTCCATTACTTACTGAAAATTTCTGTTGCATTCAGAATCTAAAGTACCAGGCCCGTTGGTCCAAGACTCGACCAGCAGGTCCGATTGCAGCACCTCTGCGACTAGCCCGCTGTATAGGTCGTCGTTGAACATCGCGCTCTTGGCGAACGAAAGGAACTTCCTTCCCGCAAGAGTCTCGAAGCTTTCTATGTGATACCTGGAAATATATGTAGTTTAATTTCATTGAAAATATTTGTAAGATTATAGCTTATTTTCATGATAACTTAGATCATTTACTAAGACACAATTATTTGGAATTCATAAATAAATTGAAATTCCTATCTATCTAATGACTGTAACAACCATGCACCATGGGGTGTACGAAAATGCACCATGCACCATAGGGTAACGTGTAACCGAAAAAAAAACTCTCTATTTTACATATACGGCGGGAAGAAATAGTAGCCTTTATTTCATGAAATTCTTACACATTACATTTATGCTTAATACTAAGTGTTTTTCATTTTGGCATGAAATGATGAATGCAGAAAAGTGCCGTTCCGCTTGGGACGGCGGGAAGTACCTAGGTTAAAAACATGGAACTTATTTTTTCATTGTACTGTTTGTCAGGGGATTGATTCACATAATTGGCAAATTCTCATTCAATTTTCTAGTACTATCACTGAGCTTAGCCACGGACGGACATCGCGAAATTGCCCTAGGTATATGATATCCTATATGTGCTATGGTAAATGTAAATCATGTATGGGTAATGGGTATGTATGGTATATCGATCCCCAATACCGCGTACCTAACACATGTCAATAAGATTCTTATTTCAAACATACTTCTATGGATCTAATCTTTATCTGCATGTGTTAGTTACGCGGAATTGCACTATTCCCGACGATATGCTAGCGTGATGAGAATGGAACCCTAATGCTAAAACCTCTGCGACCATACATAACATGGACGTCTAAGGCCAGCTCAAAAATGCCCCCAAAAACAATTGTTCAATTGTGCCAAGATGGGCAGGATATAGCGGTTTTCTTAACACCGCGCATATTTTGGCGCAACATCTTTGACAAATATTTATAGAATATAGCCAATCAAAACTTTGACGGACCAATCACAACTATTTTAAAATGGCGGTTTTAATAATTATAGGTTGATATTGAAATTCATTCGTGATGCATTGAAGAGGGGGTGACACTTGTCAACTAAAATTCAGGACCGTTTTTGAAAGGCAATTTAGTATGGCGTGTGGCTTTATTTGTTCGTAGTAAAAGCTAGAATACTTACCACGGCGACGCATCAACAGTCTTATTGTGTACCACTTCAACCAGCGCTGGTAGTTCACTCTCATACTCCGTTGGTATCTGACTATAGGTCACCAGAGGCTCATTGTACTTCAGTTGCATAGCTATTTGATTCACTGTGGTGGTCTGCACGGACATGCAGAGCATTGACTGTCCATATTTCGTGCCGGACGCTGGGTAGCTGTAGCCAGTCAGGTTCATGCCGCGGCCTGAAAATAACAGTAGTACATTACGACACAAGTGCTAAAAACATGAAATTCGAAACGAGTGGCAATGTTTTAAACCACGACCGATAGGGATGTCTCGTACGACGTTTTTTAGTGCAGATGGCCCTCGGAAGTTTTTAACCTGACTTAAAATGACACACTTCTCGCACTAGAGCCTAAAAAAGGCACCATCTGTAAAAAAAAATGTTAACACGTTGCGTGCCAGTGACACAGCTCTGTGATCAAAAAATTTTGACTCCTATACCAGTGACACAGATACGTGATCAAAATAACCTTATTCCTACGCCACTACCATAACTGAAATTCTTACTCCTATGTCAGAAACAGAAATAAAAACATTTTTAATACAAATGTTGTGTCGCCAGCATAGAAGTACAATCTTTCTGGCCACACATGCGTTGGCATAAGAGTTCTATAAAATAATTTGGAACGGTATGGTATAGCATTAGCACTTAGTGAAACAGAACTGGGGCGAATGAGTTAATGGGTGGATCAACGGTTTCTTATTGTAATTCTGTCACATCAACCAAAAGACAACAGTTAGCTACAATAAATTATCCAGCTCTCTACCAACATGATTAGTGGGTGACCCACCATGGGGCTTGTCCATTAATCACGTCATAGGATTTTGGCCTATTTTAGACACCCCCATGGTGATATTTGGTGATTTTTCAGGACCCCCAAAGCATATATGACGTGTAATTTATTGCCAACTTAGGTAATCCTTTTAATAACTCTTGAGTTTACGTACTTTATGCGGAAAAAACTTTTTTGCCAACTACGAGGTATATGTTTGCGAAGTTTTAAAACTTAGTTCAAGGTTTGACATCTGATTATATTTCAAAAGTGTTAAAAAAATGTTGTTCAGCCAAGAGTAACACAAAATTACAAGTGATTTGTCCGGTGACCCCCCCCTCTCCCCTATGGTATTAATTGGTGATTTTTTCTTGACCTCCCCTCCCCCTATACAGTACGACGTGATTAATGGACAAGCCCATGTAAAGGCCACATCATCATGATTGACACTAATACCGTTATGTACTAGCAGTGGCTGAGGCTCCTGGCAATTTAATTGCATTGGTCTTCTCAACTCTGATCGAAAATATTACGTTTCTCAGGCTGCTTGTTGAGACTTGTTTCATTTGACCACTCTTCCAACTATAACAAACCAGTTATGGAGTAAACTGCTTATGTATTATGGGCTTAACAACTGTTGTAAGAATGTACTCACCATCAGGTACCGGAGGAAACCGGGGTACTGAATGTACAAGCCACAACGAGGTGAACTTGTCTCCCATAATCACTCCCTTTGTGTGGCCCTTCTCAACCCTACTCCTCAGTATTTTAGTGTGCATTTTGCACATCTCAGCCAAGTCATAGTCGTCATAATACTTGTCGCCTAGTTTAAACTTCTTATACTTCTTAACTGAAGGTTCGGTGAACTTCATTTGACCTGTAATAAAATAAAATCCCCGAATTTTAACTCTTTTACCGGGCGTTCGATAAGCCGAATTATCTTGCAATGCGTATCAGTAAAATACAACACAAATGCTAGTAGATATATAGTTAATGGTATTTATTATATTTGCCTGCTAAGGCTTATGGAAGCATTGGGCATTTGTGCCAAGTCACCCAGAAGCATTTAATGTTTGATTTACCTTTTTTACGTTTTGAATACATCTCAGCTACATTTTGCAGAATATCTGGCTCATTCTCATTAGTTGGTGGCTGGTCGTTGTACAATACAGATAACGTAGTTCTGGACTGCAATAAAAATATTATATTAAGTTATGTTACTATCTTCTCAGCATTAGTTATATTGTGCAGATATTTCCATAAAAGCAATAAAAATGACTACTTTTACATAAAACTAAGCATAAATGAAAAATAAACCACTACTACTAAATAGGCTTTTAAGATTGCAGGCTAATGCCTGACAGCCCTATCCAGTTTTAGTCCACAGCCTGTCTGACTATAGTCCGGCCTGTCCAGCTTTACTAAAGATTCAGCCTGTCTTCCTTTAGAAAATAATTTCCACAGGCTGATATCACACACAGAATATTAAACAGTCTTTTTTTGTATTTTAGAACCTGTCAGCCTATCTAGCTATCTATTACTATTAAATAAATCATAAATTAAATTATATTGTTATAAATGTAGCTTGAGTTACTAACTTACTACTCATAAACAGCTACATTTATCTATGACTACTCAATTTACCTACCTACTGGTGATAACGCCTTCAGATTTACATAATAGGTAGGTACCTATAGGTGACTCAGAGAAGCCTACATTAGTAAATAAATTAAATAAGCTTCTTTATTAGGAAATCAGCTACTTATATGGAGAGGATAGATATAGTATTGATGTTTGACATTTGTAACATTAAATAAATTGCATAATCACAAGGCATGACAGACTAATTGTTACAGGCTTAAATGATATAAAGCATAAAGGAACTTATGATTTGCCCTTTTAAACTCAAATGAGTCAGTAATGGTTACAACGATTAGGGATAGGGCTGCCATTTCCAAATTTGCAAAACCAGGACAGACTCATAAAATGGGGTTTTTTATGTGTGGCAGAAATAACTTTTTTCCAGAACTTTGCCTACATAATAATGCTGGTAAATAGGTGCTTCAAAACTATGAGGTCTTTCTTCACATGAACTGTGTCCCCAGACTCTTTTTAAAACCCACCGGTTAGCCCCTCCAAACTAGGACAATTCGGGTAAACCCGGACAGATGTCAGGCCTGCCAATGGATAGAGACACTCTTTTTACTTACAAACTTAGTTTTTGGAATAATTATATGATTTTGTAGAAACAGTAATTATCCCAAGGGTGTATAATAGGTAGTATGTATGTTTTTTAAAGTAATGACAAACCTACAGGTTCTACGAACAAATAAAACTAGTTATATAAAGTGCACTTACCTGGTACATTGGTTGTAATGTCCTGCCCAACATGGAGTTGGGATTAGCGATGGACATATCAGACATAATCCAGCCTTGCCGTAGTTTTGAAGGAGTCAGGTACATGTAAGCTACCCCTTTTCGTACAAGGGGATTTAAATGGTTTTTCTCCCGAGGTAGCTTGTAGATGTAAAACCTGAACAAACGTTGAGTTATATCTAATACAATTGAACATGAACTAATAAAGAATAAATAAATAAGTTTTAACAAAGTAGTTATTATTTTAAAGATAAATGACATACCAGTCCACCGGCTCTCCTCTATCATTCCTACATTGTTGAGCGGTACTATCACAATTATTCACAAATAAAAGAAATACAATAAAATATAATACGCAGTGATACATCGTGATGCGTGTTTGTTTCGCAAAAATCAAGCTCAAACTAACAAGGATGTTTTTACAATCGGTGTGTCATTATGTTGTAGAGTTTGAACGACGTGTTGCAATTAAAAGTATTAAACAATGCATTTATTTACACAACAAACCATTAAACATGTTATTAGATTTCCTTTATGATTCAGAGTTCAACAATTTAAATTCAAAATACATTTCGGTTGTTGTTGTTTGTTTTCTTTGTGTCGCAAAGTGACGCATACGCACCGCTTGGGGTGACCAGTTAAAAATGCTGATCAAAATTGGATATTTTAACGTTATTCAAGAAAAGTGGATTATAATATTATAATATTCCGTGTACTTTTTGTTGTGATTAATTGATTATAAGTAAATAAACGCATGAGCATCCATAGATCTAGAAACCAGTTGCATTACTTGCATGCCACGGGAATATCCCTTAAAAATACTTTTTCCTTAGGTATACCGTGTATGGCAGCTATTTTAATAAAATCTTTGAAGCTCGAGAATATACATGAGTGTTTTTTTTTAAGTGGGACAGTATGGGGAACTCGGAAACTATAGAAGATACAAGGAAGCTGTCTTAGGAGACATTAGGTATTTTTTAGAGATAACAATTTTGGCATTTTCAAAATTTTGGTCAAGTGCGAATTGTGCCTAAAAATGTATAATATTGATAAAAAAAATTTGTGACGCAGATCGACGTGATTTCATGCGTAGACAATTTTATTGTATTGAATAAAAAAAATCGGAACAGCAGGGTCGCGTTTTATAAAGTTACAATTTACAATTTCGCTGTTTGCTTCTCTAACGCACGCACATATTGGCTAGAAAGAGAGGCAAACAGCGAAATTGTAAATTGTAACTTTATAAAACGCGACCCAGAAGTTAGTCAAATTTAAGAAAACCATTTCTCATACACTTTTCGAACACGACATTTGAATTTGGATGGTTTTATTTAAGTTCAAAAGGATTTTAATAAGTTACATGTGGCGAGCTCATAAAGAAAAAAAAACTTTAAAGTTCATTGAGTACCTATTCGTAGTTTGAATTTCGTTGAATATTTTCATTTTTTTTCTTTATGAGCTCGCGACATGTAACTTATTAAAATCCTTTTGAACTTAAATAAAACGTTCCAAATTCAAATGTCGTGTTCGAAAAGTGTAAGTAATAATTTTTTTAAATATTGACCTTGCAGTAGTAGACACTTCACAGTGGATGTAATATGAGAAATAGTTTTCTTAAATTTTACTAACTTCTGCTGTTCAGATTTTTTTATCCAATACAATAAAATGGTCTACGCCTAAAATCACGTCGATCTGCGTCAAAAATTTTTTTTATCAATATTATTAATTTTTAGGCACAACTCGCACTTGACCAAAATTTTGAAAATGCCAAAATTGTTATCTAACAAAAATACCTAATGTCTCCTTAGACAGCTTCCTTGTATCTTCTATAGTTTCCGATTTCCCCATAATGTCCCACTTAAAAAAAACACTCTGTATACCTACTACATAATTAACAATTAATAATTATACATTCGGGAAATATGGCCACGCGCAATTAGAAGTATTAGAAGAACGACATTTCATAAAAGAGCAGTTCTTTTTATTTTGTCCATGTTTACAATTGTTTATTAATGGGTTATTTCTTAGGTATTTAAATATTGGGTTATTTCTACTCAGAATCACGAGCTCTGGAAAAGGAAATAAAATAAGCCAATATTTCCATACATTTTTCTGATTTCCTCCTTTGTTACTGCCATACAAAGTGTCCAAGAATCCATGGCAGGGATCGGAAACCGTTATTATTTTCAAACCGTTACCATCCGTCAACCCCAAACCATAATCATAAAGTTTTTGTTCTCATTAACCGATACTTCTTAATGTTCTTTGACGGAACGCTTAATGGCCGATTCTGTTCTCAACGAACGGAATAATAACGGTTTTCCTAATTCTGTTGTAAGAGATGAACTGTCATGTCATGTTCTTCTTATAAAGTTTCCGTTACGGTTAATGTTCTTTCAAACGTTTTTGGCCGCGAACGCTATGTTTAGTGTTCTTGGGAACGGAATAATAGTGGTTTTCCTGTCAAAATTGATTTGAACAAATAGACAATCACATGTGGTGCCTATTCTCCGATTAATCGAGATTGAATGTCGTATGGCTTGTATAAGGAAAACGTATTAAAATGACGTTTCGTGTCGTTTACTATTTTAATATTTATGGATACTGGAATAGAGGCCCACTAGAATTTTAAAATCTGTTCCAAATTTAAACGCATAACCGAACGTAGTTAAGGAAAAAGGACGCAATACACTACAATCTGCCAATTTGTTTTAAATCCTATGTCAAAAGGAAAAGCCATCAATTTAAGTGACAAAGTGGCACCTTTTCGTTCACCTTTTCACCGCCACGTCAAATAATAAAAGCGAGCAACACACGCCAAGCAACAAATTGCATGTAAACAACTAACTCAACAAAGTAAGTATCAGCTTCGTAGTGTTAAACGAACATATATTTTATCAGTTATATCAATTCATTGGCGGCGAAAAAATGTCCTTACCTACTGTTATCAGGAGGTAATGTTATGATTACAGTCACGTTAATTCCTATAGCAAGGCTAGCATATCTTGTGTTTAACATCAACTTGCCGCCACACTTCTCTTTTTAATCTATACAATTGAAAAAAGACGCGTAGCTGCGAGTTGCTTGTTAATGCAGATTTCTTTAAGTTTGGCAACAGAGTTTGCAATCTGTCACCAACCTCTTTTGAGAAACTGAACTTGCTTTTCAAAAGAGGTCGATAGATCTGAGTCCGTAGCTATGTTAGCTAACGTGACAACCGCTACGCTACGCTGAGCAGGTAGTGTATCGTAGTTTTCTCTCTGTCACTCTTTCTTATTGGTGTGACGAAGACAGTTGAGTTTCGTTCGCGACTGAATGTTAGCGATTGGCATATTGGCTACACAACCTGTTCGTTACAAAAATAGCTAAATATAATCATTTCATCGCCAACACAGTTAACTAATGTGTCTTGATGTTTTATGAATAAGGCAATTGGACTGGATGCGTGTAAGAGTTACGAATAAATGCAATGTCATTTGCAGACACCAATAAACTAACATGTTTTACCACAAAAATCAACTATATTCCAAATAGCTGACTGTGAGTCGTGAGACTGGTGACTTGCTTCAACCTTTTCAACGCCACGTAAAACTATAAAAGCTAAATTTGAACTTTACGCACGTGTATAGTTACATATTATTTTGTGGATTGTGACTTACAAATAGTCTTTGGCGTTGAAACTCTCTTGTTAATCAGTACCTACCAATATATCAGTCATTGTCCAATCTAATTGAAACCTTGTGGACGGCGATAACGGTTATGTTGGTTACACTGTTTCAACGCCAAAGACCGATATACAAGTCACAGATCAATAGAGACCTAGTCGCACTTGCTTATAGTTTTTGACAAATTCCTTTGTGACACTTTGGTGGCGTGGATGGAGTGACAGCTGCTGTTTTTGCCGTGGCATTGAAAAGGTTAGTGTTATGATTCAGTGCGACAATATGTCGCCGCGAGATAGATTATCCATCTCCCTTTTATTCATATTGTTGGTAAAAGATAGAAAATCTATACATGTAGCGATAACATACTGACATAGCAATCATGTGCTAAGCGTACAGTATAGTTCGAGAAAAATAAATTGAACGTTTATTTTTACTATAATGTAGGTAGAAAGTTACCAATTTATATTTCACGAACTATACTCTCAGTCGTCGTATGTCAAGTTCTTAAATTGATGCCGTTCTGATTGTGTCACTAAGGGATCATCCATTAATTACGTCACACCTCAAGGGGGAGGGAGGGGGTCCACAAAATGTGACATATCGTGACGGGGGGGAGGGAGGAGTTCTATGTTTGTGACGTCACAATCCTCACATACATGAATACATGAACATAAAAGAATAGAAAATCGAAAATATTTGGTCGGAGGAAGAATAAATAAATTTTCTCGTACGTTCATTTTACGAATAATTTTAAGCAATCCTAATAAAAAGTTACTTAAAAAGTGATGTTGTAATTTTTACCTTAAACTAAAAATCTACATGTGACGTCACACTAAGGGGGGAGGGTGTAGTTAATTGTGACGAAGTGTAACAAAGGGGGAGGGAGGGGTCAAAAAATGATAAAATTGGTGTGACGTAATTAATGGATGATCCCCTAATTTTTTATAGTTAGCATATAGTATAGCAAGATAGTAGTTAGAGCAACACACCCAAAGAAGATGTTGACGAAGGCTTAAATGAGCAATATGAAATAGACAATACAACAAATTACCAAAGTTGATATAGTTGACCCCAGTTAAAATGACGAATCAAGAATGGGTGACAAAGACAGATCGGGACCAATTCAAGATTTTAAGAAAAAACAATTGAGACGTCACTGAAAATAAAACTAAGGCTGCGTTTCACCAAACTTTTATTCGAAGAATAACGCTTTCTCTCAGATATATATGTAGTGCTAAAGTACTATGGAGATTTGACATGACTATTCGAAAATAAGCGTTATATTTCGAATCAAAGTTTGGTCAAATCGACTAAGTGAAACACGTACACGGTCCAGAATCGAAATCTTTGATAGAGTTAACTGGGTTGGCGTGTGTACCTACTAAAACTAAAAAAGGAAAAAGACTATATATATTAATATTTATTTATTCGTGGTTAGCTTGGTCTTCCACATTCCAGCGTTTCACCGCTGCCGCTGGAGTCAGCATATGAGTATATGACCGCAGCCGATCTGATGATAACGAGTACTTTTGCGCACTGAGGTTGCAACGCAACAAATACTCATCACTGCTATCTCAAAGGGAAAAGGATTCTTGCTATATCAAAGGGTTCCAGGATGGCTGGCACATACGCGGGTTAGGTCCTCTGGCATGGCATCTTCCACTTTCTTCTATGCTGGTATACCAAGGCATCCATTCAGGTGTCTTAATATCAAAGGGTCCATGGTATCTAAGGCTGTGGAACACGGCACCTCATTAGTTTGATTTGAGCGATTAAGTATGAAACACCATTATATAAGTGATACGTAGGCTTAGGACTTTTCATAGCATATCGTGGTTCTAAAATCCTTGGAGCCGCTATGTGTAAAATTTGCGAAGTCAAAGTATATTGTAATATTAAATATAATGATTTATACCTACTGTCACATCGTTACTGAATTAATTTTATTCGAACGTAATTAATTTTAAAAAACGAACTTGATTTCATAAAAAGTGCATACGAAATTAGTTACCTATATCAGAAACCATAAAAAAATTAGACTATTAGTGTTCAAAACAAACTAGAAAAAGTCTTAAATCGGAAATAGTGATGAAAATGGCGAAAGTATCATGTTGTTATTCTCGAAAGGTTCGAATCTTTCGTATAAATTACATGTAACTTCCGAACAAGAAACAAAACTGACGTTACCTTTGAAGTAAATAGACTTCACTTCACGTTGACATCACATAGAGCATAGATTAATGATTCCAATTTATAAGTATTTTATCATAATTAATAATTTAAACTGTTTCAAACTGTTTCTTGTCAACTGATATTGAGATTTAGTCTGAGCGAAATGAAAAATCACGTGTTTGTACGAGAGCCAATACATTCGGAGTATCATAACTCAATAAAATAATGCGAAAAAAAAGTATTTTACTCGTAAAACACTGAAAGATGCAAAAGGTTAAATCATAGCTCTGTAACGAAAGATGATACTGTATTTTTGTTCTTTCGTGTTATTTTCATACCTAATCAGAACCCTGATTTCTATGACATAACGTAGGTACCATAATAAAGAAATACCACGATACCTCAAGAACACGACATTAACGACGTTTATTTTTGACACACAAAAGAACTTAAAGATAAGACTAAGATTAAGGACCGGACTATTTTTTGGTGAGTTGAAAGGATGTCACAAAAAAAATCATAAATTTATTCTCACTAACTTTTACCTGCAGATGTGTAATGTACGTGATAAAAAAAAATCAAGCTTTCAATATAAATTTACTTAATGCCACTCAAGGAATAGCTTAGGAGTAAACGTAAAGTCAACCTTGCACTATTTTTTTTCCAAGACACCCAATCGAAAAACCTTCTTGGCTTATGATCGGACTAGTATCTCATTTCAACTCTAAAGTAAGGAGTAAAAGGTGCATAGCTTCCTGTTAAAGATGAAATCTCCAAAAATTCTCGAAAAACTAACTTCTTTTTTAAACGTTCGTAGCTCAGGACTGATGCGGCTGAGCGATCTTAGCCGGGTGTACCTTAAGTCGTATAAGTCGACCAACGTCAGTTTTGTTTTTTGTTTGGAAGTTACATGTAATTTATACGAAAGATTCGAAACTTTCGAGAAAAACAACATGATACTTTCGCCATTTATCATCTAAGACCGATCTAAGACTTTTTCTAGTTTGTCTTGAACCTAATTATCTAGTTTTTTTTATGGTTTCTGATATAACTAATTTCGTATGCACTTTTTATGAAATCAAGTTCGATTTTTAAAAATAATTACGTTCGATCAAAATTAATTCATAACGATGTGACAGTAGATATAAATCATTATATTTAATATTACAGTATACTTTGACTTCGAAAATTTTACACATAGCGGCTCCATGGATTTTAGAACCACGATATGCTATGAAAAGTCCTAAGCCTAATTATAATATTGCGGCAGCAAAATATTTGGCCAGCGTTGGGATCACGCAAAAAAGGCACGTTAGATGTCGAGTTGCGGAAAATGGCGAGAATACAATATCAAACAACCGGCCAAGACCATGTCGGGCCATGCTCAGTATAGGGTTCCGTTGTTATTCGAAAACGGCTGGGCCGATTACGTACGAAATGGTTTTATTTTTAAACCCACAGCCCACCAAAGTTTTTATTCTACCACTTTGTTAGCATAATTAATATGTATACCTGTACCAAATTCTAGTACTAACGGCCACTGAGCTATGCTGCGGACAGACAGACGGACATGGCTAAACTATAAGGGTTTTTTGTTTACTACGAAATCCTAAAAATAGCGCATGAGGAAAAAAACCGGCCAAGTGCATGTATATCCATGCTCAGTATAGCGTTCCGTAGTTGGTCGAAACTGGCTAGACCAATTATGTTCAGGATAGTAAGTATTATCTATCAGCATTCCTTAAGCCAAATATGTAAGATATTTTTCATATTTTTCGAAATAGTGAATTTGGAAAATACCTTTACTCTTTTTGAAATACCTATTCACGGATACCCCACATTGTATTCACGTGTAGAGGAGGAACTCCAATAGTTTTTTTTTTTGGATATTTATTATTCGAGTTTGTCGGCTTAACTAATATGTATACCTACAACAAATTGTAAATGGTCACTGATCTAAGCAATGGGCGGACAGACAGACGGACAATCGCACGAAACGATAGATGAAGACTGATAGAGCGCTGGCACACTCTAGTACCATGCTAAGAAGAGTATGCTGACAGATAGACAGACGGACTAACGGACAGACATGTCCGTTTGTCTGGCGAAATTATAAGGGTTTTTTATTTTTAGGGTTCCGTAGCCAAAATGGCAAAAACGGAACCCTTATAGATTCGTCATGTCCGTCTGTCCGTCTGTCCGTCTGTCCGTCTGTCACAGCCAATTTACTCGGAAACTATAAATGCTACAGTAACGAAATTTGGTAAGGATATGTGTTGTATGAACCGCTACAGGAATCTGTTACTAAATTGTAAAAAAAAACCATTGGGGTGGGGGCCCTCCATACATGTAACTGAGGGATAGAATTTTTTTTTAGTTGTACATAAGCGTGTGGGGTATTAATAGAAAGGTCTTTGAAAATGGTATCGTAGGTTTATACATCACATTTTTATTTAAGCAAATCGTTTTCGAGATATCAGGTCTCAAAGTCTGAAAAATGTGTCCCCCCTCTATTTTTTAAACTACGCGATATAAAATACTGAAAAAAATATATGTTATGCACATTAATAAACTCTATCAACGATTTTTGGTTTGATAAAATTATCTCCTATAGTTTTTGAGGTAGGTTGATTTAACTGTATTTTTTAAATAATAAATTGATAATGGTACGGAACCCTTTGCGCGCGAGTCCGACTCGCACTTGGCCGGTTTTTTTTTATTTTTACTTTGCCCGATCATAACTAGTTTTTTTTAACGAAAAAGTGTTAACGCTTTCACAGCCAGTAACAAAAAAGTTCGTTTAAATTTGAATTCTGAAATGTTGCTAACAGAGTTCTTAATCACAATTGCGGAAATAACGCGTAATTTATTTTTATTTCTTGTTACTGGACATTGTTTTTTTTTTGTGATTATTAAGAATTATTTCTATGTCTAGACGGATCCAAGGATAGATGGACGGAAAGAAGGATTAATCAACAGATAGATAGACAGTCAGACGGACGGACGAACAGACAGACTGTAAAAGTACTTACACCCAGAATAATTAAAAAGGCAATCATTTCAAGTAATATCCGGTCGAAATATGTTTCTTTGCAGAAATAAACGGGCAAACAAACATACAGACAACGGATGGACAGATGAACAGACAGACAGACAGACAGACATACAGACAGACAGACGTACATGGCGAAAATGTAAGGGTTCCTAATTTACTACAGAACCCTAAAAAGTACTTGCAGCCAGAATAATTGAAAAGGCAACCATTTTAAATAATATCCGGTCGAAATATGTTTCTTTGCAGAAATAAACGGTTGGACACACGGACGGACAGACATACAGACCGACAGACAAACAGACGGATGGACAGGTGAACAGACAGACAGACATACAGACACACAGACAGACAGACAGACACACACACACACACAGACATATAGACAGAAAGACCGACAGATGAACAGACAGACAGACGGAAAGATCGACAGATGAACAGACAGACAGACGGACAGACCGTCAGACAGACAGACGGAAAGATCGACAGATGAACAGACAGACAGACGGACAGACCGTCAGACAGACAAACAGACAGACAGACAGATGGAACGCCCGACAGATGAACAGACAGACAGACGGACAGACCGTCAGACAGACAGACAGACAGACAGACAGATGGAAAGCCCGACAGATGAACAGACAGACAGACGAACAGACCGTCAGACAGACAGACAGACGGACAGACCGTCAGACAGACAGACATTTCAAGTAATATCCGGTCGAAATATGTTTCTTTGCAGATATAAACGGGCAGACAGATGGACGGACAGACAGACGGACCGACAGACAGACAGACAGACGGACATGGCGAAAATGTAAGGGTTCCTAATTTACTACAGAACCCTAAAAAGTACTTACAGCCAGAATAATTGAAAAGGCAACCACTTTAAATAATATCCGGTCGAAATATGTTTCTTTGCAGAAATAAACGGTTGGACACACGGACGGACAGACATACAGACCGACAGACAAACAAACAGACGGATGGACAGATGAACAGACAGACAGACAGACATACAGACAGACAGACGGACATGGCGAAAATGTAAGGGTTCCTAATTTACTACAGAACCCTAAAAAGTACTTACAGCCAGAATAATTGAAAAGGCAACCATTTTAAATAATATCCGGTCGAAATATGTTTCTTTGCAGAAATAAAAGGTTGGACACACGGACGGACAGACATACAGACTGACAGACAAACAAACAGACGGATGGACAGATGAACAGACAGACAGACATACAGACACACAGACAGACAGACAGACACACACACAGACATATAGACAGAAAGACCGACAGATGAACAGACAGACAAACAGACAGACAGACGGAAAGATCGACAGATGCACAGACAGACAAACAGACAGACCGTCAGACAGACAGACGGAAAGATCGACAGATGAACAGACAGACAGACGGACAGACCGTCAGACAGACAAACAGATGGAAAGCCCGACAGATGAACAGACAGACAGACGGACAGACCGCCGGACAGACAGACAGACAGACAGACAGACACACGGACAGATAGACAGAAAGATCGACAGATGAACAAACAGACAGACGGACAGACCGTCAGACAGACAGACAGACAGACGGAAAGATTGACAGATGAACAGACAGACAGACGGACAGACCGTCAGACAGACAGACATTTCAAGTAATCTGGTCGAAATATGTTTCTTTGCAGATATAAACGGGCAGACAGACGGACGGACAGACAGACGGACCGACAGACAAACAGACAGACAACGGATGGACAGATGAACAGACAGACAGACAGACATACAGACAGACAGACGGACATGGCGAAAATGTAAGGGTTCTTAATTTACTCCAGAACCCTTAAAAGTACTTACAGCCAGAATAATTGAAAAGGCAACCATTTTAAATAATATCCGGTCGAAATATGTTTATTTGTAGAAATAAACGGTTGGACAGACGGACGGACAGACATACAGACCGACAGACAAAGAGACGGATGGACAGATGAACAGACAAACAGACATACAGACACACAGACAGACAGACAGACACACAGACACACAGACAGATAGACAGAAAGATGGACAGATGAACAGACAGACAGACGGACAGACCGTCAGACAGACAGACAGACGGAAAGATCGACAGATGAACAGACAGACAGACGGACAGACCGTCAGACAAACAGACAGACAGACAAAGGGATGAACAGATGAACAGACAGACATACATACATACAGACAGACAGACATTTCAAGTAATATCCGGGCGAAATATGCATGTTTCTTTGCAGAAATAAACGGGCAGACAGACATACCGACATACAAACAGACGGACAACAGATGGACAGATGAACAGACAGACAGACAGACATACAGACAGACAGACGGACATGGCGAATCTGTAAGGGTTCCTAATTTACTACAGAACCCTAAAAAGTACTTACACCCAGAATAATTAAAAAGGCAACCATTTCAAGTAATAACCGGTCAAAATATGTTTCTTTGCGGAAACAAACGGACGGACAGACGGACGTACAGATAGTCAGTCCGTTCAGATAGACAGACACACAGACAGAGAGACAAACAGACAGACAGAAAGATAGGCAGATGAACAGACAGACAGACGGACAGACCGTCAGACAGACAGACTTACAAACAGACAGACAGACATACAGACAGACAGAGGGAGCCAAAATGCAAGGGTTCCTAATTTACTACAGAATCCTAAAAAGTACTTACACCCAGAATAATTGAGAAAGCAATAATTTTGAGGAATCAAACGGACGGACAGACAGACATGCAGACAGACAGACAAACAGACTGACAGACAGACAAACATACAGACAGCCATACAGACAGACAGGTGGATGGACATGGCGAATCTGTAAGAGTTTCTAATTTACTACAGAACCCCAGAATAATTGTAAAAGCAATCATTTCGAATACTACGAGTATCTGGTCGAAACATGTTTCTTTGCGGAAACAAACGACCGGATAGACGGACGGACAGACAATCAGACAGGCAGTGAAACAAACAGACATACAGACAGACGGATGGACAGATAAACAGAAAATATACTTTCATTCGCTAAAGAAATGTTCGTTTAAATTTGAACTTTACTATGATGTCAATAGAGTTCAAGCTCACAACTGCGAAAGTAACGTAAACGAGCTAAGCCGAGGTTAGACCTGGGTCGCGTTTTATAAAGTTACATTTAAGCTTTGTAAACTTGCGGCAATAACTTGCAAGTGTAAACTCAGCTTTAGGTTCGTGATCGGCTTGCAAAGGGTTAAGAAGTACACGAGGCACAAGTAGTAGAGGAGTGTATTTTCAAAAGGGCTTATTTCCACTCTTGCAATAAGGGTTATTTTTTCTATGTTTCTATAAGATAAATTATCTCTATTGACAAAGTGGAAATAAGCCCTTTTGAGAAGACATTCCACAGTTACGATATAATGATTTCATAACAAAACAAAATACATAATTGTGGGACAAAGTCATTTTGCGTCCAGCGGAATGTTATGTAGCCAGCAACACCATATTGCTAGTTGTGCTAAGCTCACCTGACGCCAATAGAACGCGACTCCAAGCATAGGGGTTCCATTAAGGGAAATAATAGGAACTGCAACTGTCTCCTTGAGCAATTCACGTATCGTACCTATCACTATGTTGACTATTCCAGACGAGTGGGATGCACCCATAACTACGTAGGTAATAGGAGTATGATGCAGGTTATTATAGTAAGTATATATATTTAATTACCAAGGAGCCGAACCCATATTACAAGCCAGGTGCCGGTAGTAGACCAACATCGGGCGTCTTACTCCTCCGTCTTACCTCCTCATTAAACTCTAAAATTAACATAGAAAGAAATATCTACTAATCAGAAAGTTCACAAACTTACCATTATAAACATAGTTACGTATATCATTGGACATCAGCTTAATTTAATACTCAAAACTTAAATGATAATTAAATATGAACATTATGTCGGAAAAAACATTGACATCTCAGTCAACAACTCGTTGTCAGGTAACCAATTTCCAGGCAAGTTCCCGTCGACGGCGCTAGGAGGCGTCAGAATTGCTAGCACATATTGCATCCTTTCACTTAATTCAATTTAAACCTTTTTCATCATGCGGCCAATATCACACGTCAAACCTAAATGGCTAATCAAATGAAATAAAAATACGAACTATATTCGTGTGGAAAAGAGAGAGCGATTGGCGGCATGTTTACGTCATCGCGAACAGTATAATAATGGTTCACGGAACTTTATTTTTCGTTCATCTGTAGTAACGGTAACCAGAAAAGTTTTGTTCTTTCATATAATGTTCTTGTCAAAACCGTTATGTGAAAGAACGAAATTTTTCCGTTCATCTTGAATATTGTGAACCAGAAATATTGTGTTCATTTACAAAACCGTTACCGTATTTAACCGTTACTAATACGAACGGAATTTATAACGGTTAAAGAACAATATCAAATGGTTAATGAAGAACGGTTCCGATCCCTGATCCATGGGGCATTTTTTACCCCATTAGGATCGAAGGAGCTCGTGATTCAGAGTATAAATAACCTATTAATATATCCATAAATTCAAAATTATGAAAATGGACATATTAAAAATAAATGCTCAAGGGACATTCGCGTGAAATGATGCACCAAAAGGCGGTATGCTGGTTTGTAGTCATATTATTAAAGGAAATGGAATGAGGTAATAGAACATGCGTAGCAGCGTTCAGAAAAACAATACGAAAGTACTAAAATATATATTTGATTTCTTTAATTATTCAAAAATACTTAATGCTAATATAACAAGCGAAAAATAAATGATTTTTAATTTGATTTATTATAACATTTTACCTTTATAAAATAACAACATACTCGTACCAGTTGTATTCTTATGCGTATGAAGACATAGATCACTTACGCTATTAGAAACTATACTTTTTCTCTATCTACCACAACCATTGGCAAAAGTAAGTATTAAATAAAATGTTGTACCTAAAAAAGTATAATTTTAATCACTAATGGAACACAATGATTAGCAACAGTAAATGCACGACGTACTTTTCCTTACATTAAAATTACATACAAAAATAAATAGGCATATTTTCCAAAACAAAATACTTCCAAAACTTTTTTACTGTTGACTGTTGAGTACACACTTCATTTAGACTTTTTACTGTTGAGTTGGCATAGAGACGGCAGCTTTCGTATGCGAAACATCGCTTTGTCTCCAATAAGAAACAACAGTTTTCAACTCAGTGTAGAAATCAAGACCCTGTTTGCCGCAGAAGTGGTTGGTTCCTAGAAAGCTGCCACGAGTGCCCGAGAAAGAGAACATAGATAAAGGAACAGGGATTGGAACGTTCACACCGACTTGCCCAACGTCGATTTCTGAAGTGAACTTGCGGGCGGTAGCTCCGTTGGTGGTGAAAACTGCTGTGCCATTTCCGTATGGATTGTTATTGATCATTTGAATGGCTTCATCGAGGGTGTCGACGAACAGGCAGATGAGGACCGGGCCAAAGATCTCTTCCTTGTAGCATTCCATGTTCGGGGTGACGTCGGTGAGGATGGTAGGTCCGACAAAGTTGCCTTTTTCGAAGCCAGGGACCTTGATACCGCGGCCGTCGAGCACCAGCTTGGCCCCTTCTTTGACTCCTGGCAGCAGAAGAAAGATCATGGTTAGCTTCATAAAGTGATTCGTTGAGAAATATCTACGAACAAATAAAACATGGAAGCCGCACGCCATACTAAATTGCCTTTCAAAAACGGTCCTGAATTTTAGTTGACAAGTGTCACCCCCTCTTCAATGCATCACGGTAACGAATTTCAATATCAACCTATAAAAACTTAAACCGCCATTTAAAAATAGCTGTCATTGGTCCATCAAAGTTTTGATTGGCTATATTCTATAAAATATGTCAAAATGTTGCGCCGAAATATGCGCGGTGTTAAGAAAAGCGCTATGCCCTGCCCATCTTGGCACAATTGAACAATTGGTTTTGGGGGCATTTTTGAACTGGCATTAGACGTCCATGTTATATATGGTCGCAGAGAAAAATATTTGTCTTGTAAAAAAAAACTTCCAGCTCTCCTTTGTGAACATAAAAGAAAAAAAAATCATTCTCTATCCAGTCCGAAATGATAAACAGGGTGTTTCAGCAGCCACTGGAAACCTCAGACGACTCGTTTGTATAAGGAATACTGAGCAAATTTTACTGTGGAGCCAACCCCCAAAACCCCGACAAAATTAACTGTGTGGGTAACATTTTGCTGCGGACTTAGTTCCGATAGACGCTACCGCTGGTCGATGATGATGATGATTATGGTCACGTGGCTTATCGTATACGATTGCAGAATAGCATCCTGGCTAGGCCTGCTTTATTACCCCCTCATTCATAAACGTTTGTTAACTTAACAAGCCGCTAATAATTTGTTAGTCCCTTTTGGTCTTATGGACACATAGTTAAGACCGAAAGGGACAAACAATTATTAGTGGCTTGTTAAGTTAATATAATATATACCTGGGACAAACAGTCCAGCTGGGTAAGGCCAACTTCGAGATCAATCGTCGAATCAGACTGGGTTGGGCGGCGTTCGGGAGACTACGCAATATCTTCTCGTCCAATATACCGCAGTGTCTCAAGTCGAAAGTCTTCGACCAATGTGTGTTGCCAGTGATTACTTACGACCACGTTTCGTGGTCGTTCACTATGGGACTCATTAGGAGGCTCAGAGTCACTCAACGAGCGATGGAGAGGGCAATGCTCGGGGTTTCTCTGCGAGATCGCATCAGGAATGACGAGATCCGCAGAAGAACGAAAGTGACTGACGTAGCCCGAAGAATCGCCAGGTTGAAGTGGCAGTGGGCTGGCCATATTGCCCGGAGGACCGATGACTGGTGGGGTCGGTGTGTTCTCGAGTGGCGACCACGCACTGGACGGCGCAGCGTAGAAAGGCCCCCCACAAGATGGAGCGACGACCTGGTAAAGGTTGCGGGTGTCCAATGGATGCGGACAGCTCACGGCCGATCTTTGTGGAACTCTCTGGGGGAGGCCTATGTCCAGCTGTGGCCGTCAATTGGCTGATAATGATGTTAAGTTAACAAACGTTTATGAACATACCTGGGATAACTCGGGGCATTTATGCGAAAGTGATGTAGCAAAATATTTTATCGACTAAAAATATATCGATGTTACTGACAACATCAAAATGTTATTCGGCATAAATAAACAATAGTAATATTCGCGAGGGCAAGCATGTGTCTTAGGTGGCATGATTATTTTCGATTTTGGAACAAACGTAACGAAATATTACCACGTAATATACTTCTAAGATATGAATTGAGTGACAGTAAATTGTCTTATTGATCAAAATGACATGTGCATACTTTACTATCTGAAGAGGCCCGATATAAGATATGACATCGGACCTCTGTACTGTAATCGAGAATGTTTAATGAGCACAGCTTTTACTATAGTTATATCGACATCTTTTTGATCGATATCAAATCCCTATAACTTGCCCCCAGTTATCCTATCTGTTTATGAATAAGAGGGTTAGTTTATTACTGTATGGCAGCGTGTCTTACCGGACTCGACCAGCCTGAGTATCCGTTGCTTGGCCCGCGGCGAGATGACGGGCCCGACGTCGGTGGCGGGCACGTGGCCGGCGTTCACCTTCAGCGCCACCAGATCCGGGATCCACTACTTACCGGACTCGACCAGTCTGAGTATCCGTTGCTTGGCCCGCGGCGAGATGACGGGCCCGACGTCGGTGGCGGGCACGTGTCCGGCGTTCACCTTCAGCGCCACCAGATCCGGGATCCACTACTTACCGGACTCGACCAGCCTGAGTATCCGTTGCTTGGCCCGCGGCGAGATGACGGGCCCGACGTCGGTGGCGGGCACGTGTCCGGCGTTCACCTTCAGCGCCACCAGATCCGGGATCCACTACTTACCGGACTCGACCAGCCTGAGTATCCGTTGCTTGGCCCGCGGCGAGATGACGGGCCCGACGTCGGTGGCGGGCACGTGTCCGGCGTTCACCTTCAGCGCCACCAGATCCGGGATCCACTACTTACCGGACTCGACCAGCCTGAGTATCCGTTGCTTGGCCCGCGGCGAGATGACGGGCCCGACGTCGGTGGCGGGCACGTGTCCGGCGTTCACCTTCAGCGCCACCAGATCCGGGATCCACTACTTACCGGACTCGACCAGCCTGAGTATCCGTTGCTTGGCCCGCGGCGAGATGACGGGCCCGACGTCGGTGGCGGGCACGTGTCCGGCGTTCACCTTCAGCGCCACCAGATCCGGGATCCACTACTTACCGGACTCGACCAGCCTGAGTATCCGTTGCTTGGCCCGCGGCGAGATGACGGGCCCGACGTCGGTGGCGGGCACGTGTCCGGCGTTCACCTTCAGCGCCACCAGATCCGGGATCCACTACTTACCGGACTCGACCAGCCTGAGTATCCGTTGCTTGGCCCGCGGCGAGATGACGGGCCCGACGTCGGTGGCGGGCACGTGTCCGGCGTTCACCTTCAGCGCCACCAGATCCGGGATCCACTACTTACCGGACTCGACCAGCCTGAGTATCCGTTGCTTGGCCCGCGGCGAGATGACGGGCCCGACGTCGGTGGCGGGCACGTGTCCGGCGTTCACCTTCAGCGCCACCAGATCCGGGATCCACTACTTACCGGACTCGACCAGCCTGAGTATCCGTTGCTTGGCCCGCGGCGAGATGACGGGCCCGACGTCGGTGGCGGGCACGTGTCCGGCGTTCACCTTCAGCGCCTGCGCTCGCGCCACCAGATCCGGGATCCACTCCTTCGCCTCGCCTGTAGCGATAATAAAATTGTAAGGGTCAATCAAATGTTTACAGATGTAGTGAGAAATGACTTACCTTCGGAAACGTTCGTCAACGTCATGCTGTTTCAGTCTATCTCACTGAGACTGACAGTAATAGCTGTCATGCTACTTCAGTCAGACTCGGTGACACTGCCTGAAACAGCATGTGTTTACGAACGTTTCCGAAGGCAAGTAATTTCTCACTACACCTGTACAATGTATTTGTTCAGAAAGTGCTATTTTTAAAAGTAGTACTTTTCCGGACGTGTGCGGAAAAGTATCACTTTCTGTCGTCATGTTTTATAGTCACCGACACTCGTCCTAAATGAAGACTACTTTCCACACATGTATCGTAATAGGACATTACAACACAACTGCCGTCCTAGTGTAGAAAGCAGTGTTTGCTATGACACTCCATAGCAAAACCTTGCCTTAAGTTCATGGTAAAAATTGTTATGGAGTTTCATAGCAAATACTGCTTTCTACACTTGGACGGCAGACAAGAGCGAAAAACATTTCGTTTGAAACGAAAGGCGACGTTTTAAGTCGACTCGAGTTACGAATTTCCTTTTTGACGTATCTCGTACGTTTTTTAGTACAGATGGCCCTCCAAAGTTTTGGACCTGACGCAAAATGAGCCACTTCTCGCACTAAGGCGTAAAAAGGCATCATCTGTAATTAAAATAGTTATTTATGATACAAGTGTGGAAAGTAGGTTTTTTTTCAGAACTCACCGACGAAGAGACGATGAGCAGTAAATGTACAGGGAGTTTCGTTTCGGACACGGAGCTGAGCGGTCGCTTCCCAATTATCCTGTCGTTCCTTTAAGGCCCAATTGTCCCACGAAGACAATAGGCGCCGATACCAGATGTGCACGCAACATTTGGTGGAAGCGAATGCAACATTTTTGGGTGCTAATATTAGAGAAAGCCCTTGAGCCCGACTTTAAATTCTGCTTACAATTACGCGAATAGTGTTATCCTATGTATTCTAAAGTGCCGCGTCCATATAATATTTTCGTGTCTCAGTGAGTGTATGCAAGTGCGTGTTAGTGCGTTTGATAACCCGCGACATCGTGCGTAGCCGCCTGCCTCGAGCGACCAGGCGCAAGCGTAGCGGATACAGCCGCATATACGAGTAACACCTACTCCCTCAGCAAACTCGGTGAGATCGTTTTGATTTAGATTTTTTGTTGCAAAATCAAGGCATAACAGGACCTGACAACCTCAATCTCAACCTATCTAATCTAATCTTGAAATTTCCTCTCACCTCTCTAACTTAAATTAAAATTAAGTTTCAAGTTTTAAAGTAAATTGTTATGTAAGTTTACATTGTGTAGGTGTTTAATACTATGTCGGATTATCATTTTCATGAAAAGTGTTCAATCAATGTGTATAATTATATATGTGTGTGTATAATTATGTGTATTGTGTATTTGGTTATTTTAATATTATGTCGGATTATCATTTTCGTGAAAGTGTTCAATCGTACGAAAGTGCGCGTTATAAATGCGAATATGAACTTGTGAAGTGTCCCACTATGTAAATACATTTATGTGTAAAACGTGTACAGAGTCTAGTGAGTGCGCGAACGTTCCCCGGTCGGACCCCACAGTTGCCAACACACTGCTGCAACGAGTTTATAATTAAAAAAGCATACAATTCAGGGGAGATCAAACCAATTAATTTTTTACTTTGGATAAATTACTTGCCAAAAATTACTTAAGGCCTACAAACTTGTCGCAAATAAATGCAGCCCGAGTGGGAAAAAAAAATGTGCTGCTGATTTTAAGGTTGAATATGAAGTACCTACTTACACTATCGCGAGAGACTTAAACAATAAAAATAAACCGCACACCGTTAAATGCACATTGAGAAATTAAATATGTACTACCACATTGACAAATCTTCGCAGGTATGTCAATCATTTTCCCACGTTTCACTAACGGTGAATATGTCTGGTGACAGCAAGCCATAAAATCACTAAAAAGTCGGAGAAATTCTAATAACTCCGAACAAATGGCCTAAATTGTCATCATAAAACATTTTGAATAGGTCCCGACATTATATACAAGCCTGGCAGAGATAAGGCTTTTTTAAGAAAGTGGTAAAAAAATCTATGAGCAATAAGCAACCTCTAGGGGATATCGTAAAAATCCACAAAACAATAGCGCTTTTGTTGACCAGATGTTTGCATAAGATTTAAGTACACGGGCCTGTTAAGCATGTGTATTTTGGTAAAATAATTTTGTATTCGTTTATCAATTTTTGGAAAATGTCTAAATCTAATGTAATATGTGTGTGCCATACAGATATTTAGTGTTTTTAATTTTATAGTGGCCAGTGAGTGAATTAAAGTGAGTGTGAGAATACAATATAAACGTTCCTTGTAATAGTGATGGACCCTGCGGCACGCGGCAACTAAAAAGTTAGAAATGTATCCCTTTTTTTAGGGTATAATGCAACAATTTGTATATTGTGATACAATACTGGTTAAACGTTATTACTAAGAGTTAGTGAATTGAATGTTTCGGCGGTGTACATGTGGGTAATCAATCTATTATTAGCCAGGAGGTTGATATTTAGATATCGATAGACCCCCAACAAGAATGGAAGACGGTGTTAGAAAGAATGCTGGCCCACTCTGGGGCAAAAATAGCGAAGACCTGTACTCTACGTTGTCCTGTTGTACTGTACGTCGCTACTGATGATAAAGAAAAAAAACAGTATTGAAGTGTACCGTAATGGCTGTGACGAGGGTTTAGCAGTGGACTGAGGATCCATAATTATGGATAATAGTCGTATTCACGATTCAGCGATGTATCTCGGACAAGATAAGAACTATATCGACAGCTTTAAATTAAGTGTTTAATATACACGGTGGAATTTAATCGGTGAACGGGAGCCCATTTTTCTGATTCAGTGGTCGATGGCGGTCGCGTTTGTGTGGTGCTTGAGTGGAACCAAGTTTTTTTTTAGCATAATTTTTTTTTATGTTGAAATTAAAATTTGTTGTCACCCTACTAACGGTTTGGTCTGAGAGGTTTAATGCCTCTTTTCAAACTATCAGCCATAGAAACTTAAAACATAAATGAGCAATAACCACTCACATGGTTTAATTTTTGCGATAGACTCTATTCCTATGTAAAATAAGAGCGATGCATGGCTGATAGTTTGAAAAGAGGTGTTAAGCTTTTCGGGCTAGGCCGTTGGTGGGGTGACAATAGATTTTAATTAAAGTTTAATTTCAACATAAGAATTTGTTATGCTAGAGAAGAGACTTGGTTCCGCTTAAGTACTGCATAGGCGTGGCCGCCGTCGATTGCTGGGTTGGAGGAGTGGGTTCCTGTTCGCCGGTTAAATTCCACCGTGTATAATGTGTTTAATTGTGAGTAATAGTGTTATAGTGGTGTAGTAGTTGTGGTTTTAATATAGGACAGATACAGACAAACGCGCTTGTGAAAAGAGTCACGTGCCTGGAACAAACAACAACAGCAGATAGTTTATCGCACCTGAAAATACTTGCATCAAAATGGAATACGATAAAATAATTTATCATAATATGTATGAGATGTAACAAATAATCTTATGGCCGTTAGTCAACACTACATTCAAGAAAAGTCTCGGGGTTTTATGCAGCTAAAAGAAAAAACGATCGGAACGAGGATTTTATTTACTTCACATACACATGTCATGATAAGCTTCAATTTCAAGATATGCTGAATGTATCAAAAAGAAAAAAAAGTACTGGAAGACCATGAAAGAAAGATGGGGTTGGGGGGCACAATGCAGTCACATATTTAGTATATATATTACACATCAAGTATAGTATCTATCTCCCTCATGCTGGCTTCACGATGCCTTGTATTCGGGTCGGCTCCACCTCCTGTCACTCCTACTATCCTGACTGCGAACCCTACACTCCGTCCTATCTACTTGGTGCTCCGGTGTCTCGGGCAGGTTGTTGATGCCTGCGGTGGGGCGGCGGACGTTGGTGCTAAACGAGTAGGTGTGCTCGCGTAACTGAATTGCTTTAGTGTTTGAGGTTCAGTCGGTGTGGTGTGAAACTGACATTCACCATCGACTCGGTACCACTTATGGTGAGGCAGGACGGACATGCGAACACCATATGCCATTTTGCACTAACACTTCCTCCCTCTCGTAGTCACCTCTTCCGAGTCCTTGCAGCAGAACTGCTGGCTGGAGTGGCCACTAGTATCAGTATCAGTATCAGTATCAGTATCAGAACTCACCGACGAAGACGATAGCGCCGAAGGCATTAATACGCAGTGGTTCTTAGTTTCCGTGACGCTTTCACTCCCGTTCGAAAAGACAAGGACAGAATGCCAGCTCCCGTGTCGCTTTCACTCCCGTTCGAAAAGACAAGGACCGAACGCAAGTGACGTCAGACCAAAGGTTCCAGAACTTACCAACGAAGACGGCAGTACTGAGCGCCATGCAGCGCTGGCCGGCGGCGCCGAAGGTTCCAGAACTCACCGACGAAGACGATGGCGCCGAAGGCATTAATACGCAGTGGTTCCCGGCTTCCGCGACGCTTTCACTCCCGTTCGAAAAGACAAGGACCGAACGCAAGTGACGTCACGCCGAAGGTTCCAGAACTTACCAACGAAGACGGCAGTACTGAGCGCCATGCAGCGCTGGCCGGCGGCGCCGAAGGCCGCGCCCGCGAGTGCATTAAGCGTGTGCTCCTTGTTGGCGTCCGGCATGATCACGCCGTGGTTCTTGGCGCCCATGTTGCTTTGCACGCGCTTGCCTGGATATAATTGTTTTAGGTTTTAACACGTTCGCCTCCGGTACTGTTTCACTAAGTGCTAATACTATGCCGATCGAAGTTATATGATAGAAATCTTATGCCAGTGACACGCATGTGTGACCGAAAAGATTCTACTCCTATGCCGGCGACACAGCACTGTGTCAAAAACGTTCGTATTTTTATGCCACTGGCATAGGAGTGAGAACTTGATTGATGCTAGTGGCATAAGAATAAGATTACTTTGATCACGTATGTGTGACACTGGCATAGGAGTACAGTTTTTTCGGTCACATATGCGTGTCACCGGCGTCGAACGTGTTAAAGGGGCTCGATTGATCAGTTTTTCATGCTGAATCAAACCGCATTAGAATGGGTTTCGAAAGTACTGTTGGTAACAGTGTATAAAGTCAATCTAGGATATATTCATATATTATTAGTTTAGGTGCAAAGAACTACAGCCAATTACTTAATTAATCATTCACTTCATCTATACATATACAGGTTGCTCGCGAGGAAACCGAAAGATTTTAACTATGCATTCTAGACGTCAAAATAAACAAAAAGTATTATGAGACCTAATGTCAAACTTCACAAAAAAATTTTTTTGACTTTTTGAATACTTTTTAATATTTCCAATACTTTTTATCATAACAACAATTTTTTATATTTATTACTCTATAATTAAATACTCTAAATATGCTCAGGAATTCAGTATTAAAATCTTTCGGTTTCCTCGCGAGCACCCTGTATAACTCTTTTCTTGGTAAATGTTGTGGCAACAGTACTTTCGAATCCCCTTCTGATTCTAGTTTGATAATAGTATGTGTCAAATCGACGCGTCAGAGGTAGGTTTGAATAAACTTTTTAAAGTTATTTATACATTATATATTTAAATATGTCACAAATAAACAAATATTTTGGTGCAGTTTTTAGGGTTCCGTAGCCAAAATGGCAAAAACGGAACCCTTATAGATTCGTCATGTCCGTCTGTCCGTCTGTCACAGCCAATTTACTCGGAAACTATAAATGCTACATTAACGAAATTTGGTAAGGGTATGTGTTGTATGAACCGCTACAGGATTATGATACTAAATTGTAAAAAAAACCATTGGGGTGGGGGCCCTCCATACATGTAACTGGGGGATAAAAAAAATAATTTTTTAGTTGTATATAAGCGTGTGGGGTATTAATAGAAAGGTCTTTGAAAATGATATGAAGGTTTATACATTTCATTTTTATTTAAGCAAATCATTTTCGAGATATCAGCTCTCAAAGTATGAAAAATGTGTCCCCCCCCCTTTATTTTTTAAACTACGCGATATAAAATTCTAAAAAAAATATATGTCTAATAAACTCTATCAACGATTTTTGGTTTGATAAATTACCTCCTATAGTTTTTGAAGTAGGTTGATTTAACTGTATTTTTTTAATAATAAATTGATAATGGTACGGAACCCTTTGCGCGCGAGTCCGACTCGCACTTGGCCGGTTTTTAATATATAATGTGATTAATAAAGAGGAAGGCAGTATTAGTATTCTACCAGTGCAAAACCGGGGCAGATCGCCTGTATTACAAAAATTACATACCAGCAGCAGAAGCCCTCGCGTAAATGTGCTTGCCGGCGCCATCGCCGCCGACGAAAGACACCGCCTTGATATCGGGATGGTCGCAGATGAAATTCACAGTATCGTGGGTTCCGTGGATAACCTGCATACAAAATAATGAAACGGTTAACCTTTTGAACGTATTGTGAAAACACAAATCAAATTATTTATTGTCTAAATATTTTGATTTGTACTTTTAATTTTTCTCCAGTAGTCACACTACTTAATACTATATAAATTACGAATATAAGATGTCAAAGGCGCCTAGCCTTGTAAGGGATTGCATATACCCGAGAAATTTGACCGGTGGTTGCTAAGACCGAGTGGCCGAGCGGTACAGGCATTAGCCGCGAAAGCTGAGTACGTGGGTTCGATCCCCACCTCGGACATGGGTGATCGTGGTCGTTTTTCTTTGGTATATGACATCTAATATTTGTAGGTTAACCTTTTGGTTTTGACAGTCAAGAGGCGAAACGATATGTCGTGACACTGATACTGTGCTTAGACAAGTTGCCAATCGCTAGCGCTCAATCGTCAATCGTAAACGAAAGGCAGCTAACTGTCTTTGTCGCACTAATATGAAAGAGTGACAGAGAGGGAAAACTACGATACGCTACAAAGCGTTAGCGATTGGCAACTTGGCTAAGCATCCAGGTAGTCGTAATTTTTAAGCGAAATTGAACTTTACGGTGTCTCCGTTGTCGTCTATGGCCGACTGTGGTGGTCAAAATGCTAAGCGCATGTGTATTTTATCACTAATAGCGACATGTTTCGGAGAGCCTAGGTCACCATGATCAAGCACAGAGCCCGTGCTTAGAGCATCTCGAGATAATGTATCCCTATATCACGTCATCCATCATGGCGGGCAAGTCAGCTTGTTTTTAAGTAACATTAAGTATTCAAATATGGCTAAGACCTGCGTCTTAACCATATTTTAATTCTTGATTAAAAATAACATTTATGGAGCATCAAAATTCATATGATGATATTTTTAGTTGTTATAGGGAATATAGGGTAATAGTTTATATCACGCTTAAAAGGTAAATATGTGCACATTTTATATTTAGAAAAAAAAACTTTTTTTTACCTCAAACCTTACGGAAAGAATTCTTGAGGTATTCAAAAATTCTTTAGGTATTGCTAATGTTACTGTATAATAATTGTCACATTAAGTCACTTAAGAACAGCCACTAATGTATATTTGATAATTTTTTGCAGTCATGTGCCCTTACCCTTACCCAAAACTGTATGGGGAATATTCCCAAATAGTATCTTTCCCTACAGTAACATTGGCAATTAACCGGGAACGGCTCATTTTTAAACTTTTGTTACTAACAGCATAAGTATCTGGGCATTTTAACTTCTAGGGACACCCAATTAGCTTAACTCTCACAAAAAAGTTAACTTCGATGTCAGCTTTGTAACGACAATTAAGCATGAAATATTTACGTAAATCCACTTTATTCATGTTTTTATATTGCATAAGCTCGTATTCTTTCTAGATACAAAAATATTTTTGTTAACATTTAATGCTTAATTGTTGTTACAAAGCTGACATCGAAGTTAACTTTTTTGTGAGATTTAAATTGGGTGTCCCTAGAAGTGAAAATGCCCATCAGTATAGAACATACATTGACGACGCCGGGTGGCGCCCCCGCTTCAGTGAGTGTTCACAATGTATGGGGAATATTACCAAATGGTAACATTGGGAAGTAACCGGGAACGGCCTATTTCTAAACTTTTGTAACTAACAGCATAAGTATCTGTATAGAACATACATTGACGACGCCGGGTGGCGCCCCCGCTTCAGTGAGCAGGTCCATCATGGCTAGAGTGGCCCCGGGGTCCTGCTCCGAGGGCTTTATCAGGCAAGTGTTGCCCGTCACCAGCGCGGCCGGGAACATCCACAGCGGGATCATCACGGGGAAGTTGAATGGTAACATAGGCTACTTGACCCATTTTTAAAGTTTGTCGTATATTATTAATCAATATCTGATTAACGGAAAAAAAATATAAATATATTTTTTCACGACCTACAAAACCGCATAATTATAACTTAAAATTTAAACTTTCGTTACCGCGCGAAAACGAAATTAGCCATGTTAATGCTTAGATTATCTGTGGTGTGACGTCACTCAAACCGAAAACAAACATTTAACATGTCACTTATGTTATGTCAATGTCACAGCAAAGCTACATGCCTACATGTCCATGGCGAATTTCACTCGTATAAGATCCGACATGAAGTTAGTTTAAGATCCTATGACGTCACATCATGGCCGACACCGTTTTCAGAGTACGAAATTAAAATAAAAAAACAAATTTTTCAATTAAAAATATGTACCCATCAAACACTTTTAATACACCGTAATCGAAAAATATTGATCTTTTCAATAAATACTACAGAAAATAATATTTTTTTGCACTAAATTTGATATGAGTCAAGTAGCCTATTGGAAATTAACCGGGAACGGTCCATTTACAAACTTTTGTGACTAACAGCATAAGTATCTGTATAGAACATACATTGACGACGCCGGGTGGCGCCCCCGCTTCAGTGAGCAGGTCCATCATGGCTAGAGTGGCCCCGGGGTCCTGCTCCGAGGGCTTTATCAGGCAAGTGTTGCCCGTCACCAGCGCGGCCGGGAACATCCACAGCGGGATCATCACGGGGAAGTTGAATGGTAACATTGGAAATTAACCGGGAACAGCCTATTTTTATTATTATTATTATATATCTTAAGCAGGCAGGCAGTCATTACAACTGATAAAGCCTGTATCCGGTTTCCTTTGGTAGGGCTATCGCTACTGAGTAGAATTTAGGATGTGCTTATCTAGCTTATTTTTAAATTCATTGACAGTTTTAGACGCTACAACTTCATCTGGGAGTTTGTTCCAAGCTTTCACAACTCTGTTGCTAAGAAAGTGCTTATGCGGATTATTGTGGGATCTGCGAGTGACTAGCTTTAGTGAATGGCCCCTCAGACGGGTGTTCTTGTTGCGTTCATATATCTCATGGAAGTCTTTGAGGTCATAGTGTCCGTTTAGTATTTTGAATGTCTCAATCAGATCTCCACGCTCTCTGCGTTCTTTCAAGATGGTGAGCTTAAGCACTTGCAGTATTTTTAAACTTTTGTGACTAACAGCATAAGTATCTGTATGGAACATCCACAGCGGGATCATCACGGGGAAGTTGAATGGTAACATTGGAAATTAACCGGGGCCTATTTCTAAACTTTTGTGACTAACAGCATAAGTATCTGTATAGAACATACATTGACGACGCCGGGTGGCGCCCCCGCTTCAGTGAGCAGGTCCATCATGGCTAGAGTGGCCCCGGGGTCCTGCTCCGAGGGCTTTATCAGGCAAGTGTTGCCCGTCACCAGCGCGGCCGGGAACATCCACAGCGGGATCATCACGGGGAAGTTGAATGGTAACATTGGAAATTAACCGGGAACAGCCTATTTCTAAACTTTTGTGACTAACATCATAAGTATCTGTATACACGGTGCTCGCGAGCATTGCGAAAGATTTTAACTGTGCATTCTAGGCATCAAAATAAACATAAAATATTATGAGACCAAAAGTCAATTCCACCAAAAAAAAAATTTTTTTTTTTTAGTATTTTTGAATACTTCTTACCATTTCCAGTACTTTTTATCAAAACAATAATTTGTTTAAATTATTTATTTCAATTGTTTTTTTAGATACAGGTTATTTCGTCAAGTCTATTCGTATTTTTTGATTGTCAGGCAAAAGGTGTGGTAATATTAGAACACATTGTGGTGGCATTGTAATCATAAAGAAGTTAAATGACGAGTTACGTCGAAAAACTTATTTCGAAAAAAGGTTGATTATCTCTGAAACCAAGCCGAATCCAGGAAATTTTATGTAACATTAAAGACTCTAAATGTGGTCAGGAATCCAGCATTAAAATCTTTCTAAACTTTTGTGACTAACAGCATAAGTATCTGTATAGAACATACATTGACGACGCCGGGTGGCGCCCCCGCTTCAGTGAGCAGGTCCATCATGGCTAGAGTGGCCCCGGGGTCCTGCTCCGAGGGCTTTATCAGGCAAGTGTTGCCCGTCACCAGCGCGGCCGGGAACATCCACAGCGGGATCATCACGGGGAAGTTGAATGGTAACATTGGAAATTAACCGGGAACGGGCCATTTTTAAACTTTTATGACTAGGGTTAGGAATTTTGGTGGCATTAGGTGGACAGAGAACAGTGGAGTCATTGTTTAATTTTTTAATGATTGATTGAATAATTAATTAATCAGAAATAATAAATAAATATATTCTTTTACACAGGGTTTCGCTAATTTTAAGTATTAAATAATTTCATCTTTAATATTTGACTACCTATGAATTGAAGTTCAATCACTCTTTGTAATATAGCATATGATTATTATACAATATTTACGGTCTTCGAGAGAACTAAAACCTTAAAAATTAAAAAAATATTTTTTCTCATATACCAACATTTATTAATATTTTCCTAGTTTCTTTGAAATAAAATTCATGTTATTTATTTTAAATTCCTTGATAAATCCAGCTTGAAATGAACACTGTTTCGTTATTATTTCATAAGTTACTTATTTATTCAACGTAAAAATGTTTGTAACATCGACTCCACTGCTCTATGTTCATTAAATGCCACCAAAATCCTAACCCTATTTATGACTAACAGCATAAGTATCTGTATAGAACATACATTGACGACGCCGGGTGGTGCCCCCGCTTCAGTGAGCAGGTCCATCATGGCTAGAGTGGCCCCGGGGTCCTGCTCCGAGGGCTTTATCAGGCAAGTGTTGCCCGTCACCAGCGCGGCCGGGAACATCCACAGAGGGATCATCACGGGGAAGTTGAATGCCGCCACTCCTGCGAACACGTTACGTTATATTTGATTAGGAAATTGACGTCTTTGGTCAAAGACTTTAGTTGGTCCCTAATTTTATTGTCTAAACTTGTAACTTAGATTTTTTTTTGAACAGTGCACTGTGTGACAAAGGTTCCGCGATATAGTATGTTTAAGTAAATTAGAGTAACCCTTTATAATCAGTGATGGGCAAAATGTAATCGACTAACGATTAACAATTAAGATTAACTTAAAAGTAATCGATTAATGATTAAATTTGACGATTAATAAATCTTAATCGTTCTTGTTCGACTAATTTAATCACGATTAAATTAATCGACGATTAAATACGATCGATTAAATCCATAATCGATTGTTTAATTAGATTTGTTTTTTTCGATTAATATCAGGATTTTTTGTGAGTCGTAAATTCAGGTTACCCTAATAGACTTATACCTGAAGCGATGTATAACAATACCTAAGACTTTCTGCGAGTATTTCATAATCGCGGTTACATGCGCGGGACAAGTGGCGTCAAAGGATGTTGAACGATAATACATTATTTTATTTATGCACTGTGTTGAAAAATTCTTAATCGAGTAATTTAGTCGATTAAAATGACGATTTATTAATCGTTAATCCAATTCTGCGACGATTAAGTTAATCTCAATTAAATTAATCGCGATTAATTTGTGACGATTAATTCTTTAATCGATTAGTTAGTTGATTAAAAAAATAATCGATTAATGCCCATCTCTGTTTATAATTACTTATCGCGATATAAATATTACGCAAATACCGCGACCATGGGTCTATTTCTTGAAAACTTGTGACTTGTAATACAAGCGGAAGTCCTTGGGACCGTTTCTCAAAAGCTTGTAACTTGTATACTTGTACAAGTGGTAGTCTCTTTTAAACACCATTAATTAGATAAGGACTTCCACTTGTATTACAAGTTACAAGCTTTTGAGAAATAAGCCCCTTATCTAATTAATAGTGTCAAAAAGAGACTTCCACTTGTATTACATGTTACAAATTTTCGAGAAACGGTCCTCATATATAACCTGGACGTTAACGCCAGCTCAAAAATGCCCCCAAAAACAATTGTTAAATTGTATCAAGATGAGCGCTTTTCTTAACACCGCGCATATTTCGGCGCAACATCTTTGACAAATGTTTACAGAATATAACCAATTAAAACCTTGATGGATCAATGAAAACTATTTTTAAATGGCGGTTTAAGTTTTTATAGGTTGACATTGAAATTCGTTACCTTGATGCATTGAAGAGGGGGGTGACACTTATCAACTAAAATTCAAGACCGTTTTTGAAAGGCAATATCGTCGGGGATAGTGCAATATTGCATCATCATCATCATCAGCCTATGATAGTCCACTGCTGGACGTAGGCCTCTCCTATTAACTATGCGTATAGATGCATTAGGAGGTAAATGCCCATAATCGCTACGCTGGGCAAGCGGATTGGCGATCGCAGTAATGTGTGACGTGTGATGACGCTGCTGCCCATCATCAATATTTTGTCAAATAATGGTCAGTGACACTTCTATCCATTAGTCGACTCTTACGACACCCGAAGGAGCAGTTGGGGTGGTGAGAAATGTATTCTTACTGCCGTCACCACACGGCAACTAACAAATTCAATTAGGATCAATTTTGAGTGTCAATTGTTTGATATTTGAACTCTTATCTGTTTTGGTAGTTACGCGGTATTGCACTATTCCCGATGATCTAGTATGTCGTGCGGCTTCCATGTTTTATTTGTTCGTATCGCAAATAACTATAACAAGCCACCACCAATAATACTATACTCGACACGTGCTTCGCCTCTCTACGAGGTATCATCAGGAGTTGACAATGTTTTCGGTCTGGAGGGTTACCATGACGTAAAAAACGTTTTACTAATACGAGAGAAAGGAACAAGGCTATACGATTCGTATATGGGGGCATTTTCACCTCTAGGGACACCTCATTAGCTTAACTCTCACAAAAAAGTTAACGTCGATGTCAGTTTTGTAACGACAATTAAGTATGAAATATTTACGTAAATCCACTTTATTTATGTTTTTATATTGTATAACCGCGTATTCTGTCTGGGTTAAATGATAAAAAAATATTTTTGTTAATATTTAATGCTTTGTTGTCGTTACAAAGCTGACATCGAAGTTAACTTTTTTTGTGAGAGTTAAGCTAATCGGGTGTCCCTAGAAGTGAATATGCCCATGTCTCTGTCCCTTTCCCTGAACCTAACCTGAATCGCATTTACGTCATGGTAACCCCCCTAGTGGCCGGCAAAAGAATGCTATTATTCAGCCCAACGCCGAGAAATTTGACCGGTGGTTGCTAAGACCGAGTGGCGGAGCGGTACAGGCATCAGCTGCGAAAGCTGGGTACGTATGTTCGATTCCCACCTCGGACGTTGGTGATCTTGGTGTTTTTTCTTTAATATATGACATGTAATATCTATATTTTATTTTAAAAAACGATTCGATCATTATTTGAAGGTTCCACGGAAAGAACATGTCTAGTCAATTCAAATTACAGAAGGAAAAACCACCTTAACAGAATAAAGTGTGAATTTGCCCTGATTTTTTAAGCACTGGACATGTTTTTTCCGTGGACCCTTCATTTAACAATTGGCGTTTTGTATGGACAATTAATGTTGTAGTTCTGATTGTCATAATCAGACATCGGATTCCGTGGGGCGAAACATCTTGACAGCTACGGACTTCTTATATCGATATAGGCACTCATTTATCGATACTTGTTCTAAATACTAGTTAAAAATGTATTCGTCTCAATTTTTTTATGACTGTCCGATCTATTGTTGTTAAAGTAAACCACCAGATTTTTTTCCATATTTTCGGGCGTTAAGCGTTTCCGTGAAAACGGAAGAAAAATCAATTTCAGGTGGCTAGAAGACTTTTCAATTTCTGTGGAGGTTATAGGAGCATAACAAAATTTCATAAAGTGATCAATAGTTACAAAAACACACACAATGTTGGGGGCGGTCACTAGTCTATAGAACAAGTATTGATAAACGAGTTTATCGATATAGGAAGTCCCTAGCTGTCAAGAAGTTTCGCCCCACGGAATCCGATGTCTGGTCATAATAATTGCTCCTGGGCTTACCAGCGACCACACCGAGCGGCACCTTATAGCAGTGCGTGTCCATGTCTTTGGCGATGTTCTGAATGCTGTCTCCTAGTTGCAGGCTCGTTATGCTGCAGCAGTGTTCCACCAGCTCTGGAAACAACGTTTTAATAATGAATCAACTTTTTAGGGTTCCATAGCCAAAATGGCAAAAACGGAACCCTTATAGATTCGTCATGTCCATCTGTCCGTTTGTCACAGCCGATTTACTCGGAAACTATAAATGCTACAGTAACGAAATTTGGTAAGGATATGTGTTGTATGAACCGCTACAGGATTATGATACTAAATTGTAAAAAAAAACATTGGGGTGGGGGCCCTCCATACATGTAACTGAGGGACAGAAAATTTTTTTTAGTTGTATATAAGCCTGTGCCTGTGGGGTATTACTAGGAAGGTGTTAGAAAATGATATGAAGGTTTATAAATCTCATTTTTATTTAAGCAAATCGTTTTCGAGATATCAGCTCTCAAAGTCTGAAAAATGTGTCCCTCCCCCCTCTATTATTTAAACTACGCGATATAAAATACTAAAAAAAATATATGTTATACACATTAATAAACTCTATCAACGATTTTTAGTTTGATTAAATTATCTCCTATAGTTTTTGAGTTAGGTTGATTTAACTGTAGGTATTTTTTTAATAATAAATTGATAATGGTACGGAACCATTTGCGCGCGAGTCCGACTAGCACTTGGCCGGTTTTTTTCTGTCTGTTATTGCCATGGTTACGGTCTCCTGAGTAACACTGGTTTTATGCAATAGTACATTACTATAGAGGACGGGAAACGAAGGGTTACGGGTCAAGTAGATATATCTGGCCGAAGAGATACGCGGTCTGGAACCTTGTTTCTCGCCGAGATTTGTATAGTGCTTTTCTCAAACTTGCGATGAAATAAAACGAACTGATTTCGCCGAACCATGCTATTTAATTTATAAATATTTCCAATAGTACAGTATCGTATAACATGTCTCATAACGCAGCATTTTATAAGCAATAAAAAGAGTCAAACAAGCAGGAAATGTCAGCTGTCAATGCGGTCATAACATAACCTTTAATTTGAGTGTACTCGCAAAATTCCGTCAACCAACAAGAAAAAAAATCGCCTATCTTTTTTTTTAAGTTTGATGTTTGAGGGGATATATATAATATATGAAATCTCTTTAAGGTGCATGCAGACCAAAAGAGCATTCGCTGTTCTAATCGAAATCAACGAATTACGTTTCGTGTAACGATCGAATTTCGTAGAGTAGGGGGATAGGACAGCGATGCACTTTTACATATTTATCATCTTGGCACATGACACTTGATACGTAGTATTTCCGGGTTTAATTTATAGTAAGTAACATCTACATTACATAGCAAGTTTGAGAACAAAAAAATCTTCATAGTCAAAGTCAAATAATTCTTTATTCAAATTGGAATAGCAACAAACTCTTTTGAATCGTCTAGGTATTAAAACTACTTCCGGTTCTAACCCTACACCGCTCACCCAAGAAGAACCGGTAAGAAACTTGGCGGGAATTATTTTTTCAAACAATTATGGTACATCTTACAACTAACATGCATTAAAAAAAAACATAAAATTGAATTTAAATAGATTGGTCATACTGGGCATACAGTCGTGGATCACCCTACTGTTGATATGTGTTTGAGGAATCTAGATCTACAAAAGCGGATAATACTCACGAATGCCACGAAGCACATCGCCTTCAGCGTCAGCCGTGGTCTTGCCTTGTTCTTCTGTGATCTTCGCCGCCAACTTGCTTTGGTTCTCGCGAAGAAGTCGAGCGAATCTATCCACAAATTAGTTTATTTATTAAACGTATTAGCCATGTGGTGACGGCAGTAAGAATACATTTGTCACCACCCCAACTCCTCCTGCGGGTGTCGTAAGAGTCGACTAAGGGATTGAAGTGTCACTGACCATTATTTGATAAAAGATTTATGATGGGCAGCAGCGTCATCATAGTGGACACATTAATGCGATCGCCAATCCGCTTGCCCAGCGTGGCGATTATGGGCATTTACCTCCTAATGCGTCTATATGCATAGTTAATAGGAGAGGCCTACGTCCTGCAGTGGACTATCATAGGCTGATGATGTGATTAAACGTATCTTATAGGAGGACAAACTGAAATTTTCGGGAATGACCCACTTACACATATTCGAATAAGAAATAGAAATATCATCAAATATACCTACAATGGTCTCATGAGACCATTTATATAATAAACAATTTCGTTCGTGTCAATTTTTTAAGCTCATGCCGCCCACCAAAAATGATTTTAGTCCTTAAGTGGAATTTGAATCCAATTAATAATACAATAGAGTTGAATTTTATTGATTTCATATTTCTAATCTAAGTAATCCTTTTGAAAAACACATACTTGAACATAAGTTGTTGGCGAGTCATAACGGTACTTTGGCTCCATGATTTGTATGCTTTCTTTGCTGATTCCAAGGCACTGTTTAATTCCTCCTGCGTCGTTTCGGGAACCCTGAAATTAGTGAATAAAAATAACATCAAATATAGGGTTTGTAAAGAGAAATAAATGCTTTCAACAGAATTTTAACCCGAAACCTCCAGCTAGTTTTTACAGTGAGTTTTGCCTGTCAACCGACGGTAATAGTATAGTAGATATGACGTTCTTTGTTCGATTTTATTACCCTGATCCTGGTTTAGTGAAATCTAAAAATATTTTAAAATAAAAATTAAACCGCCTTCAAAAATTCGCCTGATCTAAAAAGTAAAAAATAATTTTAGTTCCTACTTCTTAGGATTTCCTACCCAAACCTTTAAACATTTTACCCTATTCATTGAAATAAAATATTATGGCTAGGTACCCTACAGATTTCTTAGAAGTCGGTGCCAAGCCAAATAGGTACGTTCATAGTTATACAGTGTGTAAATCTAATACGGGTGATCAATTAAACCAGGCATGGGATTCATTAGTGTGAACAAGGATTACAAGGTTTTTTAAAAGTTACTCTTAATTTAGACCACACAGAATTTTTTTAAGATTATCGAAGGAGCAATGTAGGTGCGAACATTTGTTATTGTTGATATGGCAGTTATGTCATCTGCTTTTGAAATTAGCTGTCAACGAGGGTTTAACTCGCGTATGTTGCTGTACATTGCGCGCCGAATTATTTTGTACGGAAAATTTTGTTGCTCTAATTTTAAGTAAAAGTTATTTGAATGTACTTATTATGTCTTAAACTAACACCCGTTAAGAGATTCGCCCGTATTAGACTTACACCCTGTATATTTGATAGAGCTTTGTACTGCCCGTACTCCGATTATGCTTTTATTAACAGTATGATCTGCCTCAGTAATTTTACTGAAAGCATAACAGGAGTGATAGTAAGTTACAAAGCTCTATCAAATACTTATACTCGCGAAGTGAACATATTTGGCTTGGCACCGACTTCTAAGAAATCTGTAGGGTACCTAGCCATAATATTTTATTTCAATGAATAGGGTAAAATGTTTAAAGGTTTGGGTAGGAAATCCTAAGAAGTAGGAACTAAAATTATTTTTTACTTTTTAGATCAGGCGAATTTTTGAAGGCGGTTTAATTTTTATTTTAAAATATTTTATTTTATTCTTTTTAGTATCTTGTGTATTTTATATAAAATCGTTATTTTGTATGCTCTAAATAACTTATAATTAGAATGTATTGCACTGTAGTAGGTCAGAATACCTGAACTGGCTAACTTATATGAATACAACAAACATTCCCATTCTATTCCCATTATCAAGGAGATATACATTGTATCATCAGCAGGGTATGAATAATTTCAAAGATTATAGGTGACAGCCTTTAGCATGCCTATATTATTTAAAGAATCACTAACCGCTTACCAACATGTCATAATCATAACTACTAAGCAAACACTTGAATAGATCTCGAAAATGTATGACAGTTGTTATATTATCCTCCAAACAAAGAATTATCCTCCAACTCCTAATCGTTAAGGAGTTATACCTTTCATCATCAGCTCACCAACATGAGGCTATGACCACCTAAAGGCAAATACTCAAATAGCTTCCAAAATACATGACATATGTTATATTTAAAGAAATATCCCCCAACTCCTAATCTCTAAGGAGTTGTACCTTCCATCATCAGCTCACGAACATGAGGCTATGACCACCTAAAGGCAAATACTCAAATAGCTTCCAAAATACATGACATATGTTATATTTAAAGAATTATCCCCCAACTCCTAATCTCTAAGGAGTTGTACCTTCCATCATCAGCTCACCAACATGAGGCTATGATCACCTAAAGGCAAATACTCAAATAGCTTCCAAAATACATGACATATGTTATATTTAAAGAATTATCCCCCAACTCCTAATCTCTAAGGAGTTGTACCTTCCATCATCAGCTCACCAACATGAAAGGATGACCACCTAAAAGCAAATACTCAAATAGCTTTCAAAATACACAAAATATGGTATATTTAAAGAATTATCCCCCAACTCCTAATTGCTAAGGAGTTGTACCTTCCATCATCAGATCACCAACTTAAGATGTTCATGACTAGACGCAAATACTTGATTAGTTTTCGAAAATAAATAAAAAATGCCATGTGTGCTTACAACATTTGAAGAGTTCCCTCGATTTCTCCAGGATCCCATCATCAGATCTGAATTCGGTGACAATGGGACCAACTGGAAGGTATACCCTTTCATACAAAAAAAGAATTTTCCAAATCGGTCCACGCGTCTTCGAGTAATCGGGGAACATACATAAAAAAAAAAAAAAGATTTCGACGAATTGTTAACCTCCTCCTTTTTGAAGTCGGTTAAAAAAGGAAATCAACAAGTTTTATATACCATTACATACTCATACATGTTATAAAATTCTTAAATAAACATGTTATTAAAGTTTCCTAGTAAATGATAAAAGTATTATGCAAATTGAAGATAACAATATCCATACAGATATAAGTTGTATGAAATAGAATAGTGTTGATATCTTGGAACAGATTTGCAAAAACATTGATAAGACTTATTAAATGACACAGAGATTATTTTATTGTACCAGCCCAACCCTTTTGAGACCCAATGATTATATTTATCTCCAACTTTATGACAATGATAACCTACATACATAAATGCGTAACACTAACAACAGTTCGTAACAATCTTCGAATTAGGTAGTACGTACATACATACGCATAAATATGTATAGTATTCCACCTTACTTTAACTGCTTATCTACATATTTATGCCCTTGTCAATATTTAATTAGAAAATTCTAGAATGCTCACATTTAAGTACATTTATATTCAGTGACTGATGAAAAACATGTTGAACACGGAATTTTGAGTTAGTTGCCCTATTTGGTAATGAACAATAATTATTTGGAGCTAAGAATAAGCCCTTTAACTTCATGAACACCTTAAGGCATCATGAGTAACTTCTATGGAATATTTGACGCTGACTGTACAGGACAGTCAGCAGAGATCGGAACCGGTTTTTTAAAAATACCTCGAAATAGCTCCATATCTTAAAATGTTTTACACTCTTTATGTAATACTCAACATTTTATGTAATTATTATCATCGTATTTTTGAATTCTCCATTAACAAAAAATATATATATACCGAAGAACGAAAAAGAACGGAAATCGAACCATTCTTTTGTATGGACAAAAAACTGATATCCAATCCCTGACAGTCAGAGTCAAATATTCTACAGGTTAATAGTTTCATATTTAAACATTATTTTACCTTCCAATAACTTCATTTGTAGCCGGATTAGTGAGTTCAATCCAGTTAGTAGTCTTGGAATCTACAAACTGGCCATCAATGAATAGTTTAGTTGTTGGTGCAGAGTTACTATAGTTTCTTCGGAGCAGGACTTGAGACTGAAATATTAAGTTGTGGATATTAAAGTATATATCATGTTTTGTATGAATTGTATGTCTCAATAATATCTGAGATGTGTCTAATATTTAAAATGATGTAATTTTAGTTAACACTATTCTCTACAATTTAGTTATTATATATATATTGCAATACAAACTAAGTTATTCTACATGTCACTTTACATACCATATAAGCGGAAATTGTATGCAAAGAGTTGTTTAAATTAACATCGTAATACATACCTAATTACTAATAAATAAAAAGTTACTTTGAATATATAGTACCTACATCAATGTTTGTCATTAGAAACATGATTTTCATAAAATACAATTTTAATTCTCACTTCAGTTTTTTTTCTTTAACTTCTATCAGCAAAACAAAGGTTTTGTTAAAAATAATAACAATGCTTCATTTCCATTCATTGACAATACCACTGTAAAAATAATTCTTTATGAGTGGTCAGGTGTGATACTACTGATAATGATACCTATGGTCATGTCTAAAAACATATTGCATATTACAATTAAACTATCCCCCATTGGTCCCAAACTTCCAAATAGATTGATGATAATGTCTTAATGAAATTAAATATTGTAATCAATACAGGATCCACAGATCATTCAGCTTGTTAAAACAGCTTGCAAAACGTACCAACTTAATGTTAAAAACAACCTGTAAATTGTATAAAAAGACATTCACCACTTCCATAAGGAGAAACGTTATTGAACAAAATATCAATTTTACACAAAGAGAAGTAAACATTGAACAATTCATGATATATTTTATGCTGTTTTTTAACTGTAAATAAATTATTTATAACACAACACCAAGCCACTTCTGAATAATAAATGGTGAATATGAAATCAGCCTGTGATGAAACTCTCGAGACAAATACTGAAATGAGCAGCAAACAACACTAGGGCCGGTATGAATTATGTAGCGAGTTTAAATACCAAATTGTGTGAATGATGTATTAAGGACTCCTTTGTTTGTCCACAACCATGCTACTCTCAAGTGATGGAAGAGGAAAGAATACCTAAAGAACAACTATCAATATATGGCAACCAGAAGATACCTTACTAAATGAATTAGCTTTACATAATGTTCCATTTCGTGGGTATACGTCATCTGCACCACTGGAACATTGCTACCATTAGCTACTGTAAATATTGGTATGGTACAATATACCAATGTTAACAAACCATTGCATAATAGGTAAGGAATCTCCGTAAATTGCTTAATGATGTCAATAACTATGTGTCATTAAAGCTTAATTAGAATAAAATCAAATGTAGATGAATTGAATTCTGCTCTATGAATTGGTTACCAACAAATAGTTTTGGGCCAATCAACTTTTAGACTGACACAATTTTGATTGGTAACACAGGAGCCAATTTTATCAAGTTTGTTAAGAGACATGTTTATAAATTGTACATGCATTATGCCCTT
>JALPQI010005720.1:0-73184 GCA_025490895.1 Thaumatotibia leucotreta | reverse complement strand
AATGTTTTATCATATTCCTGAAATAAATATACTGTAGGATTTAATGTAATTTTCTCGAACAAGTTAAAGTTTAGCTCCCCGACTATGTTTCCTGGTTTCTAAGCTAGCGAATTCTTCACATATATAGACAAGGACATTGCCTTAAAAGGTGACTTGTCGACGATGCGGTACTTTAGTTCTCAAACGAGTTAGCTTAGTTATTCAGACTGTGTCCAACGGGCAAGGCCTAAGACTTATTTGCTAAATCCTATACGTTTCTGAATGACAATTAGCACGTCCACGTCTTAATCTTAATCGCAATCTTATTAATCTAGATTTGTCTGTTGCCTAGGTACAGCTGTTTAGTTAGATGTATTGGAGCGGCAACGGTGTACCTACATAAAGATCTCAACATCTTTTAATGTTTATTCGGGCACAAACTGTACACGTTTCTTATAATTTCAAGTATCAGTACAAATTTCATGAAGCAATACCTACAGTGGCCAATAATTAATAAATGATTATAAATTAAAAAATACAGCGAGGTAACTAATTAGTAAACTAACGCTCTCTAACGCCGTACTAAATGAGCTTTTTAAATTTTAGGGACACTCAAATAGCGTCGGATTATAAAAGATTAATTGCAGTCAGGTTTGTTACGATTAAAACTCGGTTTTCGTGTTTGTTTATACTAAACTGTAAGCGATATTGCAATATAAAAAAGCCGATAAGTAAAGTTAAGATTCCTAATGCTATCGCACGATAATCGTCTTTACAAACCGGACTGTAATTAAGGTTTTTTTAATCTCATGCAAATTTGGTGTCCCTAAATGTGAAAATGCCCAAATAAGGGCTGATGTTTAGATAATTGTGAGCACTCTGGCTGTTTCGATATATCTGATGGCAGTGATGGAAAAGATGTCATACGGCGAAATGCTCGAAGGGGAAAAAATATGGAATGGCTGGCGTCCATAGGCTACGGCACCTGTTTACCATTAGTTGGCGCGTTTACTTGTTTGTTTATAAGTTTAAAGCTGCGTTCGTTTTTAAAATAAAACTAAAATAGGCATTCCGGATTGAAGTTTTTATTTCAACCACACTGTATTTTTTGGCACGCCTATAAAATTGATGATGCCAGTGGGTCAAGGTGAACAAATAACGTTCTCATAATAAATGTTGTTAGTTGTGTGAATAATGTGCCTTCACACGTTTCTTTATATCCCTCTTGGTTTGTAATTATTCTCCTTTTAACCGACTTCAAAAAAGAAGGACCTTCTCAATTCGACTGTTTTTGAATATACATGCAATTTGACTGTTTTGTATAGAAATAACTTTAACTTTATTCGTAACATACACATACACAAAAATCACAAATATACAGCAACGAAAAATAATTTTACAAATAAAAGCGCGTATGCTACGAAATGGCCTCATCTCAGCATGTTGCTAGCGAGTGCCAGCGCTGGTCTTCCGATGAGGCCACCACGTAAACAGTTTCATGGCAGGAAACACACAATACAAATAAACAATAATAATTACAAATGTATGTATACAGTACGTCAGTAGCTGGTGGTTTTGCTGGTAGGACCTCGTGCTAGGTCCACCCGGATAAGTAGCTACCACCGTTTTACCCGTGTTTCGGTTTGGGGGTAAGATAGCAGGTAGCTATAATTACTGGCATAGATAGAGGCAATCCATCTATGTCCTCAGGGCGCATAGGCCTGCTTTCCATCAGGTGGGCTGAGAGCTCAGTTGTCTGCCTTCGTCACATAAATATCTTTGAATAAATAAATAAATATCTTTGGACATCTTACACAAATCAACCTAGTCCCACGGTAAGCTCAATTAAACCTTGTGTTGTGGGTACCAGGCATAAAAAAGCGCCTACCAAAATTCAAATAGCAATGATTTACATTTCAGATGAAATGTGTTTTCCAGTTTAGGTACGGCAGATATTTTTATATTTTAGCCCTCGGATTCTGCTCGATAGTTTGTCCTAGGTATATATTCGTCTACAATTTCGAGTGTAAAGTCTCCGATTATTACGGGAGTTGGTGCTACATGGGAATTTGACATGATTTTCGTCTTATCCATGTTCATCCTAAGACCAGGTGAAGGTCGCAGGAGTCCGCTGGATGCGGGTGGCGCAGGACCGGTCATTGTGGCAATCTTTGGGGGAGGCCTATGTTCAGCAGTGGACATCTTTCGGCTGATATGATGATGATGATGATGATGATTCTGCTCGATCGGCTTATTTGAAGTATTATCCCATAACTCTAATCATAATCAATGTTTAAGATAATATGCATCCGTAATTTTAACATTTTATATGAATTAGCAGGATTGGTAAAGGAATTACTTCAGGAATACCTATTCAGAAATAAAACGTCGTTAAAATTTCATCATCATAGTGGACACATTACTGCGATCGCTAATCCGCTTGCCCAGCGTGGCGATTAATATGGGCATTTACCTCCTAATGCGTCCATACGCATAATTAAAAGGAGAGGCCTGCGTCCAGCAGTGGACTATCATTGGCTGATGATGATACATTTTAATCTACTAATGTATTTAGTTAAATAAATAAACTATGAAGGTATCAAAAAGGTATTCTGTCAATAAGTATTACTTTATTTATTTTTAATAACAGCGCCATCTTACGTCGAGTAGAATCTACATATTTGTTTATGTTTATAGTATAAAATAATTACCAATTTTTTTTGGGTATAGTATCATCTACTTTACAAGGATGTAACTTTCATTAGGGGTGAATTTTATAGGTGTGTTTTTGTTTTTTTATTAACAGCTTATACGGTAGGGTGCTTCTTATTTTTGCAATTTTGTAGGATGTTCGAACCAAAAAAAGAGCTTTTTGCTCTCCCGATTGCAAAATTCTATGGGGCACCCTCTCATTTTGTTATTTGATAAGTAAACCATATTTGTTTTTTTAACCGACTTCAAAAAAAGGAGGAGGTTCTCAATTCGACTGAATTTTTTTTTTTTTTTGTTGTATGTATGTTACCTGATATCTCCGAGAATAGTGAACCGATTCTAAAATTTCTTTTTGTGATCGAACGTGTATTACCCCGAGATGGTCCCATTGGCACCAAGTTGGGGTCTGATGATGGGATCCTGGAGAAATCGAGGGATCTCTTCAAATGTTATAGGTACATGTATGGCGCTTTTGGTAATTTTCATTCATTTACAAGAATTTGCATTCAGAAAGTAGGATTTGAGGAAACCAATGATGGAAACAAATCGGGAATCTTGGAGAAACCGGTTGAAGTCGGTTTTTTAAATTTTTAATTTGGTGATTATTTTTCAATTATTATTAACAAAAATTAGGGGTCGCTACCGAAGTAATAAAAAAACGACTAATCATTTTGCCTGTCTTGCACTTCGTACTTCGGTAGCGACCCCTAATTTTTGTTTAAGATAATTGAAAAAAAAAAACAAATATGGTTTACTTATCAAATAACAAAATGAGAGGGTGCGCCATAGAAAATTGCAATCGGGAGAGCAAAGAGCTCCTTTATTGGTTCGAACATCCTAACAAAATCGCAAAAATAAGAACCACCCTATTATACGGGGTTTTATATTAATGTTGATAAACAATTAAAAGTCGAGTTTTAAACAGTAATTTAGATGAAACCGATGAGGGATCGCAATGCCGAAGGAATAACAAAACAGTCGGTTCTGGCACTCGCCGGCCGCTGCCGCGGCACGCTCGCTTCGCTCGCTCGGCTCGTGCGCTGTATGGTCACAGTTTCGCCTAACACTCCTCCTCGCTTCGCTCGTCGTCGTACCTACCAGGACTCTGTGAAATGTTTTTTTAACGGTATTTTTTTGTAGGCAAGTTCAGAAACACGGGTAACGACAACAGGTAAACTGCTTTTAGCTTCTTAGAGGAGTCAGAAATCTGTATATAGTTTTTTGACTATTGTTTTTTTAACTAATTAGCTTCATATTTGTCTAAAACAAGTACATATGAGCAGTCACAATTTTAAAGTTCGTTTAATTAAATGTGTATTTTTTTACTTAGTTCAAACACTGACGAAACGTTATTCGTATAATAGTTGTTAGGCCTAGTGAAAGATTTGATAAATGATCATTATGCTAAAAGCATTATGTCATTACAATAATCCGTTTTATAATAATTCTGCCAAATGAAACGTTGTCATACAAAAATTTGCTAATTGTTGGTTGTCAAAGTGAACCAACGGCGAAATGTTGGTTGGTAAATGAAATTCGGACAAAAAAAGTTCGACGAAAAGGCAGAACGCCCTTCCGGCGATGATAACTGATAGCTGGGCGAGTATCGCCGTCTCTTTATAGTAAATGCATAAAGTATTCGTAAATAAATATATTATTTAGCAGGTAAATAACCAGTATAACTAACACCCGATATCTTAAGACTGAAAAAGCTTTTCGATCCCTGATTTAATAAACTTACTTACCTACATCATTCACTGGGTCCACAATTGCAATGCCGTACCTACTCGAAACGTTAAATCGATTTAACTTAGGTACTTCTACCGTTTCACTAAATTATGGGCTAAAATTATGGTTGCGAGAAAGCTGCCACCTACACAACCTTACAACTGGCAATGTACAGAGGAGAAGTTCATAAGTAACTTCTGAAACTTCTATAGAGAATGTTCTCGGAAATTTGAATTTTATAAACAATCTAATCATGCCAAAGCCGTTGTATATATGTATATACCTGCCGTTTAAGGTATGAAATACTAAAAAGCGTTATGAAATACAATATTCTTAATAACGCTTTTTTATAAACACGGAAACATTCTCAATGAGAACTAACTCTTAAATCCTGAAGAAATTTCTCGGAAATTCCCGAGTATATTCCCGCAATTTTGAGAATGTTTTGCAAATTGTTCTTTGCTACTTTCAACAATTCCTTCTGAAATTCATACGCAATTGCAATTGCCAAATGAAACCATTACATCAGAAAGTAATTTCTAAAACACTTCTCAAACGACACCCGAAAGCGCCATCAGAGTTATTAACAAAACGAACTAACTATTCAAAATTAACAGTAGTTTATGATTAATGAAGTTTCCTGTCAGACCACGGGATTCAAACGGTCCCTTCTAGTGATGTGCTAATGGTCCAATCCCGTGAACTTCCATCAGCAATTTGCAATCGTATACGATAAGCGATAAGTAGCAATGGACCGAGGACAAGTTTCATAAATTGTGAAACTTCTATAGAGAATGTTCTCGGCAATTTGAATTTTACAATTGATCTAATCATGCTAAAACCGTTGTATAATAGCCTTTACCTTAAGTATACCAAAGTCAAAGTCAAAGTCAAATAATTCTTTATTCAAATTGGAATAGCAACAAACTCTTTTGAATCGTCTAGATATGAAAACTACTTCCGGTTCGAACCCTACACCGCTGACCCAAGAAGAACCGGTAAGAAACTTGGCGGGAATAATTTTTTCAAACAATGATGGTACATCTTACAACTAACATGCATTAAAAAAAAAACATAAAATTGATTTTACACAAATTGATTTACCCTATTTTGTGCCGTGTTTACTGAATTGAAAAATACAATATTCTTCATAACATTTTTTTATAAGTTCTCATAGAAACAATCTCATTGAGAATTTAGTCTTAAATTCTCATGAAAATTCTTAGAAATTTCCGAGTATATTCCCGCAATTTTGAGAATGTCCTGCAACTTGTACATTGCTAGCGATGAGTAATAAATGTATGACAACAGATTTGAAACAAAAGTCACGTGACCATTTCCATACGTTATTATGGTCACGTGATTTATCGCTTATCGTATACGATTGCAGAATGGTACTTTGCTAGGCCTGCAGTAGGCTTAACACATTATTGGCCCGACAGAATGTTGCCGCGAGATAGACTATCTGTCCCTCTTTTATTGTTAGTAATAGTACATTGTGCATCAAGGGAGGTAAGTACGGAATTACTAACGAGAGTGTTAGAAGCCCGACGCCGGTAGGCGGAGAGCTTTTATGACTCGAGTTAATATTCCGCTTACCTACCGTGATGCATACAATGTTTTTCATCACACTTGCCGACAAAAAAATAAGTTTTAAGACATAATATTATTAAATGACGTACTGGCATTTCTATTACTCCCTAGGGAATATCACTTTTCTATTACTCCCGCTACGCGCGCAAGCAATGGCACGCTTAGACAGCAAGTGTGATGAAATAGTACATTGTGCATCAAGGGAGGTAAGTACGGAATTACCAACGAACGCTTTTATGACTCGAGTTAGTATTCTGCTTACCGACCGTGATGCATACAATGTTTTTCATCACACTTGCCGAACAAAAAAATAAGTTTTAAGACAAAATATTATTCTATGATGTACAGACATATTATTCAGAAATATTATTCTATTAATCCCTAGAGAATTTTACTTTTTTATTACTCCCGCTACGTATGCAAGCAATGGCGCGCTTAGACAGCAAGTGTGATGAAAAAGTCATTTTATTTAGTTAATTTAAAAAAAATATTAGTTCTGTTATAGAGTATCTGAATTGTTTGACGACAAATTATATTTTTTATAAAGTTTGTTACTAATGTACTAAATAATATACTATTCCTCTGAATTGCTCAAAGGTTAACTGGAAGAGATCCCTTACAGGGATAAGTTCGTCTTTGTACATTGTTTTTATTTTGTTACAATTGTGATTTCTATGTATTGTGTGTACAATAAAGTGTTTACTTACTAATGTTACTACATAGTTGTTTAAATGAAAATATACAAGATTATAAATATAATTAAACGATTAAGCTCACGTGTCACTACGCGCGACATGTTTCGGAGAGCCTGGTCTCCATTATCAAGCACTGAGCCCGCGTTCACGCCAAACCACTCGCGAATTAGGTTTTGAATTAGCTATGGATCAATACTTCCTTTAACTAAAAAAAAACGCAAAGTAATCCATCGACGCAAAAATATTTTATGGGAATGTCCTGGGAACTGCCCATGTCCCATCACTACCCGCGCAATAAAAAGAGCAAACTCAATCTAGTGATAGCCACCCCTGCAATAACTATTCATAACATCTCCGCTCCTTATCTAGCACAGGCTTGTGTGTAAGAGAGAAAGGGACGGCGATTTATAACTTTTAGGGCATTTGAGATGGGAAATCTTAAATGCTTGGTTGGAATTATGGAAATGCAGTTTTTACAGAATTGCTATTCTGACAGGTCAATCTTGTTAAGTGTGGACATGTATAATAATATATACAAATTGTACAGTTAGGTTCAAAAATGCATGGACAGTTTATGAATGAATTCATTCATAACGCCATTGTACATGCATATTTTTTAATTCATCGCCACTCGCTTGGAACTTCTTTTTCATAGAGACGCATAATTCAATAATTTTACGTTTAAGGTTTATTATGTCTTTTCCACTTGTATGGTACGAAGTATTTCAGTACAGATGGCCCTCCGAAGTTTAAACCTAACAAGAAAAGTATCACTTCCCTCACTCGTGCGGAAAAAAACACCATTTACACTGAAAATTATAGTTTTCCTTCGGTCGTGCTTTAATTTAGCGACACTCCTTTCGGACTTCATTTTTTTCGGACTAAATACGATCGCATAATAATAACTAAATGTCAACTAAACCATAAACCACATGAAAATATTTATGCATTACAAAAAGTTCCAATTAAAAACCAAGCCCAAAGATATTGCCAACAATTTTGGTTGGGAAATGAAACGATTTCATAAGATTCAATTGGAACATGATCTTTCGGCGAAATGACATTATGCGAAAAATTGGTTGCGATGTAATATTCGTACAAACAATTTTCGGAGATGATTTAGAGAACCTTTTGATGAGATTTTTTTTAATAGGTAGAGTAATTCAAGAGGAACGTTTTTATGTAGGTATAGTACCCGTGCGAAGCCGGGGCGTTCGTGTTTATCGGCTATAAACACGAACAAAAGATACGCACTCCCGTGTAAATAAAAGAGAAACGGCGATACTCTCCGGGCGGGTTCTCTAAATTCGCATAATCTCATCAAAATCCGATGCGTAGTTTTAAAGATTTAAGCGTACAAAGGGACATAGGGACAGAAAAAGTGACTTTATTTTATATGATGATGATGATGATGATGATAGTGTGTATTTGTAGTGATATACCTGGTATACTTCTGGTCGCATAATCTTTTTCAGGCTATTCTATTTTGGCATACTTTTCTTCGCATAATTTGTATTAGCATAAATGAACTGTCGCATAGTAATTATTTTGGCATACTACTTTGTTCGCATATTAAAGTTTTGTAATAATTTAACATGGACTAATTTATATTTGCCTAATGTATACTACGCATATTATTGTTTGGACTAATGGTTATTAGCCATATATATTTCGGAAACCATAATTTTAGTTCCATATTTGAATAAAACACTTTTCTTTGTTAACATTAATTTTAAATCAATTAACATGCATTGTACATATTGAGTATTTTACATATTTTAGAATGTTCTTTTATTCTGTTGCGGGTCTCTTGAATCTAAAATATTTTTCATCACACTTGCTGTCTAAGCGCGCCATTGCTTGCGCGCGTAGCGGGAGTAACAGAAAAGTGAAATTCCCTAGGGAGTAATAGAAATGTCAGTACGTCATTTAATAATATTATGTCTTAAAACTTATTTTTTGGTTGGCAAGTGTGATGAAAAACATTGTATGCATCACGGTCGGTAAGCGGAATGCTAACTCGAGTCATAAAAGCCCTCCGCCTAACGGCGTCGGGCTTCTAACACTCTCGTTAGTAATTCCGTACTTACCTCCCTTGATGCACAATGTACTAAAAATGCGTTACTATCTAATATCAAAGCATAGATAAATTAGGTTAGGTTAGGTTAGTGTGTTGTCCAGGCGCGAAGCGCCTATACTACGCAGAATAGGGGGTCTGCGTCGCAGACCCCCGTCGACCTCACTATTGTTACCATATATTATATAAGTAGATTATATTATACACACTTGATTTGCCATGTTGAAACAATCGGTTTTCCTTAATCGCTTACATTTTTATATTACTCACCGTCACTTTTATTCATAAAACTAAATGTGAATCTACCGTCATTCTCCGTATACAGTAGAACGCCTGAATGCTTAGACAAGTTGCCAATCGCTAACGCTTAATCGTCAATCGTAAACGAAAGGCAGCTAACTGTAATAGCATGCCAGTCATGCCAGTTGGTAGTCTAATTTTAGGATTAACTATTTGTATGCATCGTGAAATTATGCGTAATAATTATTATGCAATTTTGTATTTATACTGTGTGATATTAGTTATTATGACGGGTATGCCTTTAATGTGTATGCTTTTAGATATTATGCGTAAAAAAATATGCATAAATATGATTCGTCTTGTCAATATTTCGGCTAGAAGACATTATGCGTAACTATATTATTACATTCGTTAGTATGCATCCCAATAGTGAACCGATATACCTTCGCTTTTAGTAATAAAGGTTTTCATAAATGAATTTAGCCTTATTCGCGTCGATAGATTTGGAGAGACCCTTAATCTTCCGTAGGGTTCGCAGTCAGTGTTATGATTCGCTAAGCCACTGTCGATGCGAAATGCGAATGCTCGATCACGGGGTGATGTCACCATAATATCTGGTTTCTGGAAGTGTCAAAACTTGTACTTACTACTTACCTATTCCGTGCGAAGGAAATTCCGCTTGGTACCGAAAAAAAAATGACGCGTCAATATTTTCGCATCAATTTAAGGCTGAGCTACGCCGGATGTATGTGTAGCATCCGTAGCCTAGTTGGTAGTGACCCTGCCTATGAAGCTAGAGGTTCCGGGTTCGAATCCCGGCGACGGCATTATTTGTGTATTTATTTATCACAAATATTTGTTCCTTGGTCATGGCTGTATATGTATTTAAGTATCTATATGTATCTTTCTATTATTATATATATCGTCGCCGGTTACCAATCATAAAGTCGAAAATTGTAATGTCGAATATTAGTATCCCGAAAACGTTTCCCATTTTAATAATTGGCCTAAATTTTGTTTGCCCGAAAGTACGTTTCCCAGTTTATTATTTACCCCCTTTCTCAATTAGCAGCAATTTTATTTTGCTTATGATTCGAATCAACACTCGTAAAAATTCCGAAGTATCATTTGCCAACTACTTTTTTTGGCATAAAGTATTTTGACCGAAGTATTCTTCCCCCCCTATCAAACAATCGAATTCATTATTTCGAATAAACACTTGTTAAAATCCCGAAGTATTATTTGCCAACTACTTTTTGTGGCGTCAAGTATTCAGACCAAGATATCAAAAGACTGAGACTCCAAAAGCAAAAAAAAGCAAAGCTCCCGCCTTAGTCTTCTAACCTAACCTATCCGACTCGGATCTGCCCCGGGAGGGGGTCTATATCAGGTGGAATAATGTTTTTATTCCGAAAAATTTGTCGCATAATAACTTTACGCCGAAATAAACATTGTTGCCCATATTTTTGTTATGCCGAAATTGTTAATCCTAACTTGGTTGTTCCTAAATATTGTTTGTCCTAATGATTTTCGTGTCTTATGTATATGTATCGAAAAATTATTGTGCATAATGGTGATGTTCCTACTATTTAATGTACTAAAAGTGATTACCTACCTTTAACTAACTTTAAAAATATTTTTTTATTCCTTATACTTAACTATTACTAAATAATTCGCCCTGTTGTCCAAAGAATTTAGAGTCTGGCTAACGAAAGCTGAGAATGAGTTTTTTACGGACCTTTTCATATGGCATCACAAGCTGAATTGTCAAACGTCATGTTCTGTCTTTCGTTCGACTTGACACCCATTGCTCGCTTTCCACAATTGCAACGTTTTAAGGTGTTTATGATAAAAATAACAATGAAAAGTAATGTTCGTAAGCTGCTGCGTACTATAATAAGTAATTATAAAGAAAAACAAGAGGAGAAAATCATCGCTTAAAAGGAAAAACATGAGTGTTTACACACGATATCGGTGTTCCTAGGTTAGTACGTAGTACCATTTTGATACTTACCTTTATTCAATAAATTTTCTTGTACTCATTATCTAATATACTATCGACTATAATAGATTTAAGTTTGTATTTATGTTAGGTTGATTTAAAATGGACATTTGTTTTTTTTACCAGAAGGTCTGGAGAGGTTGAAGGAGTTAACGCTGTCAAAAATACGGTAGAAAAGTTATGCGAGTTGGAGAAGAATGAAAAAAGTTCGCGAGTATAACTGCCTCAGATTGGAAATCAATGACTGACCATGTCATTCAAGTGGAAGATAAGTACAGCGAAAGAGACAATGTCATAAAAACTGCATTAGATGAGTTTATTATGTGATTTTAATGTGTTATGGCACAAATAGTATGAATCATTAATATGAATCATTGTATGAGTTTTTTAAGTCTGACTTTAATTATTCTGAATAAAAAATATAAATATTTCGTTTCCTATTTATTAAAAATACACACACCGACAGAATTATATTTTTTTAGTACAGATGGTGCATTTTTTAGGCTCTATTGTGAGAAGTGGGTCATTTTAAGTCAGGTTCAAAACTTCGGAGGGCCATCTGTACTAAAAAACGTCGTACGAGACACGTGCAATAACGAAATTCGTAACTTGTGTCGATTTAAAACACTCCCTATCAGTCGTGTTTTAAAAAATCGCCACTCGTTTAGAATTTGACGGTTTTCGCACTTGTGTCGTAATGGACAATTTTATAGGTAGTTTTAATCATGATTACACCCATTCTGCGATGATACAATTTACAAATCGTTACTAATATTACCTATACCTATGTATAGAAATATAATAGTGTTATATCCAAGTGTGAAAATCACTCTGTTTTTCGGCCATATTATGGTATAAAGACTATGACGAGTGACTATGAAGAGCTGAAAAACATATCAAATTTTAAGCCAATCTGTTTAGTTATTTTCAAGTTATATCATAGGTTCGACACATTACCAAACTAAAAAAAATGTAAAAAATGTATGTAAAAATATGTGTAATGTATGTAAAAAGTTAAAACTAACCACAAAATAGGTACATGATATGTATGTAAAAAGTTAAAACTAACTTGGTGTTGTCGAATCTATGATATAACTTGAAAATAACTAAACAGATTTGCTTAAAATTTGATATGGGATCCATTTAATAACATGGGTCATCATTTAGAGTAGTAGGTACCTACAATACCTACATCATATTGCATTGTGTCATGCAGACAAAGTTGCATAGAACAGCTACGTTATGTACATATATATAATATATTAATTTGGATTGTAATAAATACAGGTAATTTAACAAAATAATTTTAAGTTTTAAATATACACGGTGGAATTTAATCGGTGAACAGGAATCCATTTTTCTAATTCAGTAATCGATGGCGGTCACGTTTATGTAGTACTTAAGTGGAACCAAGTTTTTTTTAGCATAATTTTTTTTTATGTTATACCCTTTGGTCGGGAAGCGTTTGGCGCTCGAGTAGTTTTTCATGCATGTGCGTGTGGGTGTGTGTGTGTGTGTGTGTGCATAAGAAGTTTGACTGTGTGTGTGTGTGTGTGTGTGTGATCATCTGTCTAGCTATTCATAAATATTCATAATTATCTTGGCCTTTGGTTGGTGGATTTAAATACATGCCATATACATCGCGTAGTCTAGTAGACGTAGTAAAATAAATGTAAATATGGTCGCACGCTTAAATAAAATGGGCAACTACGCTGTCTCTTCCAGTGCTCTACATCCCCCAATAAGCTAAGTGCGGCTAAGCGGCGCGTCAATATTTGCGCGTCCGCTTACACTGTTGATTTGTAGCGCTCGCGTGCGCTGCGGTTGCAACTAAGTGAATAGATTGAAATACATGCCATGTTACAGAAAACATTACGTCGCGTTTCGTAGTCTAAAGCTTACAAAGTCAAGTAAAAATCAAAATTTTATTCAATTACGCCCAGCAATGAGCGCTTTTGGATTGTTAAACCAACGTTAAACTAAATAGCAAATGAGAGAAAAAAAAGCTACCTACCTCCGGTTCTAACCCTACACCACTGTTCCTGAGAAGAATCCGGCAAGACTCTCGGCGGGACTTGTTATCTTACAGCTAACATGCATTAATTAAAAACGAAACATAAACTTGATTTAATGTAAATACTGATATTGTACATTAACTAGAGATGAAGTCTCTAATAGTCAGAAGTACATACATGTAGTACATGTAAATGGTTTGTTTTCAATTACCATCGAACTTTGAATAACTGTAAGGGTACAATCGTCACAAAGGTTAGAAACTTCTTTTTTAATTAATTAATTTTGACCCCCCTACGTCCAGCAGTGGACTGAGATAGGCCAATGTGATAAACAACTCTTCATGTTACAATCTCTCGAGTCTCAAATACACTTGTAAACACAGACGCCATCTCCGAAGGGGTTGTCGACATAAATCAGAAGACACTCGATTAAATCTCGCCCGAAGTGAAGAAAAATGGCGGGTAGGGTAGGAATAGCTGACATATATTACAATTACTAGTGTTTCGATGCGTGATACGAGCGATTTATGATTATGATGTATTTTTCTCAAACATGCAATGAAATGTTGTCATTATGTTCGTCATTCGGCTTTAAGGTGGTTCGTTTTTCATACTAATGTATTTATTCAAATATGGGTAAACGGAGCAAAGTTTTACAATGAAATCACTTAAATCGACAATCATTTTTATATTTGTTTGCGGCAAATTATGTTTCTGTAATATAAAGAGTCGAATAATAGCTTAAATTAGTACTTTATTTTAGTAAAGATTTGTCAATATGTGGGTGAACGACGACAGTGTTATACACCAATCGTACGTTCGGTGTGTGCGTTGGAAAGCGACGTTGCCAGTTGGCTGAAAATGCTACGTTGCCGCTCTGCCCTAACGCATTTCGCATGTTAATTATTTTTCAACAATATCAAACGCAAGCGTTGCTAATGTTGCCATATAGGCCATATCCCCACGCAAAAGCCGAACGAAATACCTTTTATTATAGAAAATATACCTATACATACTAGTTACATTTATACCTATACTACAGGATGGACTTCTTACATTTAATGTTTTTATAATAGATGTGCGTACTAAATGATAGTCTCGTGGAACTGAATGTAAAACCTATTTGGCAAGGCAACACTAAATTCAAACGTCACTGATTCTAAATCACCGGCAGTACTTTATCGTTTTACCATTTGTTTATACCTACAAATCCGAATTTACGCTAAATTGCTTACGATTGTTTGAAATATCTCATAGTGTGCAGTGATTTACATGAGGATTTATTATACGTTTGTATATTATGTAGCCACAAACGTCCCGGAAAGGCTATAAAAACCACCGATACTCGGGCCTGAAAAAAACTTGTAATCGAAGCCTTGGAGAAATGATACTATATTACGGAGAAATCAAAAGGTAAGTTCTGTAGAGGCTGACTTGCTGGATATCTTTCCTCCCAGTATTCAAACAGTTTTTTTTATTATATATTTCCACTATTATTATAACAAAAATGTTTCGATGTTTATTGTTTTCGCAACAACTGCTCATCGGATTGGAATAAGGAAACTTGACATGTAGATAAATAGTAATATATATTATATTATAAGAATAATATATATTTTACATAAATACCGGAAACGTTAGTTTCCCGAGGGATGATGAGTTCCAGGCCTTGAACTTTTAAAAATATAACCATTTTGTAGATACTCACTGAACCTGTTTTAAACACAGGTTCCCTCCCTAACTTCGCAGTCAAGTTCACCACCACCTAACTAGACAAAGCTGAAATGTATTTTTTATTTCAGTAATCATCAATTCATCATACACCATTTTGACGATGAGTATTCTGATTTCAGATCCAGGGCCAACTGCAGGTGTCACAATATGTGTAGGTAGATGCGTCCGGCTCACTTCCAAGCAACACACACAACGTCAAGCAATCCTCCTATATCCATGTATAAAACCAGAAAAACGTAAAATGTGTAAATAAAACACTGAATTTATAAATTGATGTTTTCTTTATCTATGTATTCCGCACGTGATTAGAATGGGAAGGAATCTAATAATTAAAGTGATTAGAAATATCTAAAACTTATCTGACTGAAGTCATCGAATAGATTCCGTCCCAATCTGATTGGACACCTATTAGGTTAGGACATCCACTCATCCAGGCCCGTTTTTTAGTAGTATAGGCTATTTCAGATTGACCATGCAAAAAATACCGGAACTGGATGCCGTAACATCACCTGAAAACGTTTTTGGTGAGTAAATATATAAGGTCACCAAAATTAAACCTAGGTCGGTAGTTCAGGGACCAATACCACAAAACTTTACAAGCATACAAATGTACAAAATTTACAATTATTTGTTTTGGAATTTATACAGTTTTGTAGAATTATACGCTTGTAAAGTTTTGTGGGATAGGCCACAGATTATTTATTTATTACTGAAAAAAATGTAATTATCCCTCCGGCCGCGATGGCAACCGAGTTTGGTAACCAGTTGCTGAAAAGTAATGAACATTCTTGTTAGACAACTAGTTGCCAAAAGCGAAAGCCCATTCTTGTTACACAACTGTTATTTTTTCCCCTTGTAGTTTCGCAACCAGTTGCCGAAAAAGAATAAAAATCTTATTACACTACCGAAGTTGTTAAAGGATTAAAGACATATCTAACCTTTTTTGGGCTAGATTATAATATTGTATTCGCCGTTACTTTTTCTTTCTGACATTATTGACATCTATCAATTTATTTGTCCTATTGCTAAAGGTTATCGATTATTGCAATAAAATACACGTAATTTAAATAAGTCGTTTCCAAAGCAGTCAACATGTCGACTTCGAAAATATATCCAAATACATCAACAATATTATGTATATTTTTTTACGGCTGTAACGCCTACCATCGTCCAACATCGAAACACCACCTCTTCTTGAACTAATAAATTCTTTTTTGATATTTATATTGATTCTATTTAAAGTCGACATGTTGACTGCTTTGAAAACGACTTATTTAAATTACGTGTATTGTAATATAGTTTGGAATAGACATAATACTGCAGTTAATCGATAACTTCTAGCAATAGGACAAATAAATTCATAGATGTCAATGATGTCAGATAGAAAAAGTAACGGCGAATACAATATTATAATCTAGCCCAAAAAAGGTTAGATATGTCTTTAATCCTTTAACAACTTCGGTTGTGTATACAGGGTGGTCCAAACCTTGACGTCAAAAATTTTTTTTTAGATTCCTCACGTCATGAGCTATCAGAATATACCCCATGTATGTTAGCCGATTTTTTGTAGTTTTCGAGTTATGAATTTTTGAAAATTTTTTTTTTGAGAAATTCTGGAATGAAGAAATTTATTAATAAAAAAAACTGTTGGGTTTTTTAACTAGTTTGTTTTTGTAAAAGTATTACTACAAATAAAGCATTTACTGACAAAAAAATTAGCGTCCTCACTTAGATACAAGTAGGATAAAAAAATACCTAATTAAAAATTTTACGCTAAAAACGCATCAAAATAGCATTAATGTACGTAAATAAAAAAAATAAAACATATCCCAAGGATTTTTGGTAATGTAAAGACTGCCCTAGACCTTAAACCTTCGTAAAAGCAAAAAAAAAGTGGTACTCAATAATGAGGATTTTTCGGAGTAGTCGGTCAAATAAACTTAAAAAAAAACTTCTAAATTTTTAATTTAAAAATAAAGTGAAATTTCGTCTGTTTTGTTGTTCTTATCAATAAACAAAGACAGAAAATACCACGAAAACTCAATTCGTGTAGTTATTCAAGTCATTTTTTACTATTTTAAGTTTTTTAAGTTTATTTGACCGACTACTCCGAATAATCCTCATTATTAAGTATCCCTTTTTTTTTTGCTTTTACGAAGGGTTAAAGTCTAGGGCAGTCTTTACATTACCAAAAATCTTTGGGATATGTTTTATTTTTTTATTTACGTACATTAATGCTATTTTGATGCATTTTTTAACGTAAAATTTTGAATTTGGTATTTTTTATCCTACTTGTATCAAAGTGAGGACGCTAATTTTTTTGTTAGTAAATGCTTTATTTGTAGTAATTCTTTTACAAAAAGAAAATATTAAAAAAACCCAATAGTTTTTTTTTATCAATAAATTTCTTCATTACAGAATTTCTCAAAGAAAAAATTTTCAAAAATTCATAACTCGAAAACTACAAAAAATCGGCTAACATACATGGGGTATATTCTGATAGCCCATGACGTATGGAACCTAAAAAAAATTTTTTGACGTCAAGGTTTGGACCAACCTGTATAATAAGATTTGTATTCTTTTTCGGCAACTGGTTGCGAACCTACAAGGGGAAAAAATAACAGTTGTATAGCAAGAATGGGCATTCGCCTTTGGCAACTAGTTGTCTAACAAGAATGTTCATTACTTTTCAGCAACTGGTTACCAAACTCGGTTGCCATCGCGGCCGGAGGGGTAATTATAGGTAAAGTATCATAAAAAAAAATAAAAAGTCATGTAATGTAAAGTAAAAATATATTGAAATTACAAGATTTGAACCTTGGTCCTAATGAATGTGCGTCAGACGGTCATCCAACTAGCCTAATTCAAGTTCAATACAAGTTCCGAAATAAACAATCGGTTTCGTAAACGAATAAGGGTTTGAATGTGTGTGTGCATACTGCGCCGCCGCGGCAGCGTTTCGTATTTATTCAAATAAACTTATTTTGTGAATTATACCTCACCTGAAATTTAGTTGGCCACATTAGAAGCAGCAGTTTATTTTCGGCAAACATATTACTCATTAAAAATATTTCTATTATCATACATACAATATAAAAATACGTAGAATTTGCGCCACCTATGCACTATAACGCCATCTATTGGCGTTGTAGTGCCTAGCTGACCGTGACATTCCACCTTAAAGTATGACGTTGCAGGCGGATGACCTCGAGATAATAGTAAAGGATTTTCATACGAATTTAACGGCCTAGGCCGATAAGTAATATTTTTTTTAAACATGGCGTCGGTTTTCATGAACAGGCTAAACAGATAAATTTTGTTTTTTTTATTGTCGTATTTTTTATTTCATTGCATATGTAATTTGAAAGACATGTTCTTTCCGTGGACCCTGCATACGCAAAAAAAAACAGAAAATGCCGTCAGAATTCTCCGTAAAATGCTATTATCAAACCGCGATTAGAATGGGATTCGAAAGTTCTGTTGACACAACAGTGTATAAGTAAATCTAGGATATATTCATAGTTATATTCATAAATTCATAATTTACGTGCAGAGTCTTACAGACAGTAAATTAATAAATCACTCACTACATCTATGAACAACTCTTTTCTTGGTAAATGTTTTGTCATTTGTTGTGTCAACAGTACTTTCAAATCCCTTTCTGATTCCGGTTTGATAATCAAGGATCGGACAAACGCCCGTCATTTTGGAAACATAACCCTGTTCCTTACAGTAGGGACTTCCTTATCTTATGATGTTAACTTATTTTATTTATAAGATATATTTTTAATGACACTATCACAAAGTGTGTATTTAGGAGATCGCAACTCCTATTTACTTGTACACACCATGATTGTGAATTTGTGACCCATAAACGATTATTAATTTTTGATATTGAATTTCGATGTTTTGAGCGTATAATATCGTCTTCTGTTACCGCGATAACTATTCATGAAATAAAAATATTTAAACTGATTACGTATACCGCGTAAATTAATAAAATTTACTTAAATCGTTTATTGGTCACAATCATGATAATGTACAACTTGTACAAGTAAGAAAGAGTTGGGATCTGGTAAATAGATACTCGAGTGGAGACCACGGCTAGGCAAACGCAGCGCAGGACGTCCACCCACAAGATGGACAGACGACCTTATGAAGGTCGCCGGGACACGCTGGATGCAGGTCGCATCTAACCGGTACATGTGGAGGTCCAGAGGGGAGGCCTATGTTCAGCAGTGGACGTCTTATGGCTGAGATGATGATGATGATGATGAAATAGATACTTTGTGTTAGTGATATTAAAAAAATCATATTAAATAAAATATGTTAACATCATAAGATAAGGAAGTCTCTACTGTAAGGAACGGGGTTATGTTTTCAAAATGACGGGCGTTTGCCTGATCCTTGTTGACAATACAAGGCAAGGGCCAAACTTAGATAAAGGTTAGATTTGATTTATGTAAATTGTATAGTTTTGAAAATAACAGATCGAAAAGAAGGATAAACTGAAAACGCCCCAACTGCCGTAAATATGCTTTTTAAAAAATAATTACTTTTTTATGGCACTTGTGGTTGAAACTCGGGCCCTGGTCATCACTCATCAGACACAAAGAAACTCGTGAAAGAAATTTCTAAAAAACTGATCGGTGTGTCTGGCGACCTACGGGCAGGATCGTACTTCGCCCAGAGGCTCTGGAGGCTTTAGCCAAGTTGCCAATCGCTTGCGCTTGGCAACCTATCAAAGTCTTTCCTCTCTATCACTCTCTCATATCAGTGCGACAAAGACAGTTAGCTGCCTTTCGTTTACGATTGACGATGAAGCGTTAGCGATTGGCAACTTGGCTAAGCACCCAGTTTAGCCATACAAAGAGGCAATGCGGCGAGCGTTCTGGGAACTATACCCCGGACCACATTAGGGTTTTTTGATGTGTTACAATTACAATGTGTATTTTGATACTTAATATGTACAATTCATCAATTTGCTGTTTCCATTTGTGAAAACAGTACAATAGAGAACCTCATCCTTTTCTGAAGTCGGCGAAAGCTTGATTTACCATCCAGTCTTAGTAACTGTCTCATTTCGCCGATAGTTATCTTTTATTGCCTCAATACTGCAATAGCAGATATCGACGATAAGACGGACGCATAAATCTTGGCGGTGATAAAAGATGGGAGCTAGGGAGCCGATGGGGAGACTTGCTAATGTATTTTGTAGCTATAGTTAGATAGATTGCAGAAATACCCAAAAGATTCGTCTGGTTTAGTTGTACAGTCAATGTCAAAGCTAAGGAGGAAGTAATAGTACCCGACGCTGTACCTTTACTCGTCATTATAGCTTGAGTTGCCATCGATAAGATAAAATCAACTAAAGGGCATTTAAACGATGACTAATGTATGTACCTTTAATGCTTCATATCCCAAATTTGAAATAATTAGCTTATATGTGAGTGAGTTTAGTAAAACGTCCCACTTTGCCGTTTGCCATAAAGCCGCTTTGTTAGTTTATTCATATGAAGATACAAGGAAATCTCGTCTTTATGGTAAGCGACAAAGTGGGACGTTTTACTAAAAACATATACAGTTATTCGCAAAAGTATCTAGTTATTCGCAAAAGGTCCCAGTGTTTTAAAGTTATCCATTAAGGAGAAACAGTATGTTAAAGTTACGACCTATGAGTGATGAATCTAGGTATCACAACATTGTACCTTATTAATGATTAAACATATTGGTAGTTCAGTGGACATAAAACTAAATGAGCTAAAAAGTTTTTTTGAACTCATGGTTTTTTAACTGGTTTAGCAAAAAAAAAATTTTTTTTTGTGTTACACCGATTTAACTTTTTTGGTATAAGTCGACTGCAGTAAAACTACATAGAAAAAAGGATTTTTTTTTTTTTTTTGCAAAAAAAAATTTTTTTTTAAGTTTCACTATTAAATTATGACTATTTATTGGGTTATTAGTGTACCGTTTCATTTTTTGCTCCTATTACAGGCCACGCCCTGTATAAATTATTTGCATAATTTTAAGAGAGGTTAACATTTATTAGGACTGAGTGTTAATATTTTCAATGTCCCAATATGCGACATTCAAACTTGTACTGGGACTGCCAGCAAAAGCACCTGACGCTTACTCGTACAATGGAGTTGACTAAGAAAATTTGCAATTTTGAGAAATATTTATATTGTCACCCTATAAAATAAATACTACGTAACAAAACTAACAAAACACATGAGAATACTTTATGAATTTACGTATGAGCAAAATAACGTGATTCAAATAAATATTCTCTGTTGACATGTTGCGTACTAGTACTTCTACCTTATGTATTTGTCACACGAGCCTTCACTTTTCGAACAAACTTGAACAAACTCTATGAACGAAACTTAAATCTCCAAGAGCAACAAAAAGGCTAAGTTCGAAGTTTTTCATAATTCTGTATCTACATTTCCCGTCAAACATGCGTCAAAATAATTCTTACCAAAATATAAAACCCAAAAACTTTCTTTAAACAAATCTAAACACTATAATCCGAAAAGCTAAATTCGAAAGTAAAAATGAAGATGATATGGGTCGGAGCCGGTTTCATGTTTATTGTGACTCTTTTCTCTCTCTTCTCCATCATCAAGTTTGCGACTGAAGTGAAGAAGGAACACAAAATGGTTTCAGAAGAGAATCTGGTTCATGATCGTCTCGTGTTAAAGACGTCGCATTTGGCCCTGCGGACGACGGCGAATCTGGATTATAATACGTCTCTTAGGTGAGAATGCACCAAAGCACTTTATTTCTGTGTAACTAATTAAAAAACAAAATATATAAACTAACCCTACCCTAACACATGCACATGGACGATGAAGATTTAGCGGCTCGCCTAATAGAGACCTCAGGCGACCAGAGGGCTGGCCAGTATCTAGCACAGCGCTTAAGGCGATTTAGGCCAAATTTTTTATTTATAGGTAGTGTAGGTATTAAGTCCTTATATTGTTTGTTTTTATTTTATGTCGTTCTTTAATAATAAAGTACAAGTTAATGCAGGTTGTTTATACTGCAGAAAAAAAACCCTAACACTAATTGAACCTAATGGTAATTTACCGTAACCAGGGTTTGCAAATATTCGAAAATATCAGGACTATGGTATTCGAATAGGTATCGTTATTTTATTTTGAGATATTCGAATATTCGAATTAATATTTATTGAATGAATACATATAGAAATTTGCTGCAACCATATATAACATGGACGTCTAACGCCAGCTCATACATGCCCCCAAAACCAATTGTTCAATTGTGCCAAGATGGGTAGGACATCGCTATTCTTAACACCACACATATTTCGGCGCAACATCTTTGACAAATGTTTATAGATTCTAGCCATAAATTCTAGCCAATTAAAATGTTGACGGACCAATTACATGGCGGTTTAAGTTTTTATAGGTTGACATCACCATTATGTATTGAAGAGGGGGTGACATTTGTCAACTAAAATTCATGACTGTTTTTGAAAGGCAATTTAGTATGGCGTGCGGCTTCCATGTCTTATTTGTTCGTAGGAAATTTGTTATTGGAACCTTATCACCGACAGGTGTGTTACATGGCTTAGCAGTACTCATACTGACTTTCGAATAGTTTTCATAATAAAAATAAAGAATTGAAAAGGTAGGTAAATATTAAAGTGGGAATGTTTTTTTTTATTTTACTGCAATCCTATAGTGTGGGGTATAGACTTAAGTCTTTTAATCCCTTGTAAGGCGAACGTGAATCCGCGTACCAGAAAACTATTAGAAAAAATATTTCCAGCACACGAGAGGTTAAAAAGAAAAGAGTCCCGAAAGAAAGTTTATTCTAAATTCAATATTTTCGAAGAATAAAAATATTGTGTCCCCTCGCCCCTTTTAACTTTTGATCCAAGGGTCAAAGAATATGAAAAAAATCATGAATTGTGGGCTTATAGAACGATTTAAAATAAAACAATTTGAACATAATGGGCCTAGCCGTTTTCGAATAACTACGGAACCCTACACTGAGCATGGTCCGACATGCTTTTAGCCGGTTTTTTTTACTGGTGCTAACTTTTACATCAGTATATGATCTCGATATGTTTCTACAGCTATCCATACATCGCCGCCATCTTGACTCAAAACGGCCCCAACGAGGAATGGCGGTTCGTCTGTTTCGGTTGCGTCGTATTGGACAGGTGGATCCTTACTGCTGCGCACTGCCACACTCAAGGTACGATTTCGTTTACGGGTACTTCTATGCGATTATTCCGTCGCACAAATCAAGTCATTATCATTCCCAAATTATTGCTGAACTGCGTATAAATAATGGAGTCATTTTCGGTTATCTTGTAGCAGACGCATGTTTGTCCGCTATTCTGGCATAATAGTCTCGTTTGCTTTTATAAAACGGAAAATAAAGTGGTGATGGTAATGAACAATAAAAACGCGTAAAAAAAAATGCATAGAAACACCGTTACTAGGTGTAAGTATTGAAATTCTTTATTTCACATTATAAATATTCACATCAGTCTCGGCGCCTTTTACGAGTTCGCAGCGTTTGACGCCGAGACACTCGGCCCTCGGGGCAAAGGTGCTCGCAGGCACCTTAAACAGCTTGTGAAACATATTGATTTAAATTTTCACGATTATCGCTAATATTATAAAGACAAACGGGTCTTAATCCCGTAAACTTACGTGTAATTGTTACGTTAAACGCCAGTATATAATTAAACGTAAGTTTACGCGATTAAGACCCGTTTGTCTTTAAAATATAAGCTTGGGAAATGCCTAAGGGAGGCAACGGAGGACCCGCAAACAGGTAGTTTTCTCGCGCAGAGGCTCGCAATTGCGATACAGCGCGGGAATGCTGCCTGTATCATGGGCACCTTGCTGCTGGGGGAAGGTTTGGAGATGGATGTCAGGGTAGTTCTATGCGATTTTTCTATTACACCAATCAAGTCATTACCATTCCCAAATTATTGATGAACTGCGTATAAATATTTATTTATTATTTATTTATTTAAACTTTATTGCACAATATAAAAGAGTACAAATGGCGAACTTAACGCCTTAAGGCATTCTCTACCAGTCAACCATTGGCCTAAACAGAAAGCATTGGTTTGGTGCAGGATTTAAACTTTAGTGATATTGATTCTTTAATCAAGTCAATTATTATTTTATATAAATACAATACTTGTACTTACACAAATACAAAATAGTGGAATAATTTTCGGTTATCTTGTAGCAGACGCATGTTTGTCGACTATTCTGGCATAATAGTCTCGTTTGCTTTTATAAAACGGAAAATAAACAATAAAAACGCGTGAAAAAATCGCATAGAAACACCCTTCGAGGGCTTTTAACTTGTAGTTACTTGCAGTTGTTTTTTTAAGTTAAGTTTAGTTATTTTTGTAAGTTGAGTTTAATTATTTTTTTAAGTTAATTTAATTTGAAATAAAACTATGAAAACGGATAAATTCGCGTACATATTAACTAACTTTAACTTTGTTCAGTCATCCGCAGACCACGAACCCTGTAAAGGGTTCGAAACGTCGGAATGAAGTTAAAGTTAGTTAATATACGCGAGTTTATCCCTTTTCATAGTTTTATTTCATGTGTAATCCTCGCGGTAACCGAAGAAAATATTAAAATAAAATAAAAATAAATAAATATCTGGGACATCTTACACAAATCGACCTAGTCCCACGGTAAGCTCAATTAAGGCTTGTGATGTGGGTACCAGGCGACGATATATATAATGGATAGATACATACAGATACTTAAATACATAGACAGCCATGACCAAGAAACAAATATTTGTGATAAATAAATACAAAAATAATGCCCTCGCCGGGATTCGAACCCGGAACCTCCAGCTTCGTAGGCAGGGTCACTACCGACTAGGCTACGGAGGCTGACAATTAAATTAAATTATTTCTTTTTTAGTATAGTTTATGTTAACATTTTTTTCATCACACTTGCTGTCGAAGCGCGCCATTGCTTGCGTGCGTAGCGGGAGTGATAGAAAAGTGAAATTCCCTAGGGAGTAATAGAAATATCAGTACGTCATTTAATAATATTATGTCTTAAAACTTTTTTTTTTGTTGGCAAGTGTGATGAAAAACATTGTAAGCATCACGGTCGGTAAGCGGAATACTGACTCGAGTAATTAAAAGCCCTCCGCCTACGGCGTCGGGCTTCTAACACTCTCGTTAATAATCCCGTACTTACCTCCCTTGATGCACAATGTACCATTAATTTTACTTGGTAATAAAGTCCAATTGTAATAAAAATATAAAGATTCACACTGTACATTCATTTGTCACCAGGATACTCTTACCGAACGTTCCTCTACTACGACTACGTGAACAACCGGACCCAAACGTACCTCATCAAGAAGTGGATCATCCACCCTGGGTACACACAGAACGGCTCCCTGGCCTTGAAGGACATTGCCCTGGCTGCTGTTGACGTTGTCCTGGATCCGAAGGTGGAGGCTGTTTCCATGAGCAAGAGGATTGATCAGGTACCTTACCTATTCTTGTAAGGCTTGATGTTCACTTCAATGAAAGGACTATGCGCTGCGACCATATATAACATGGACGTCTAACGCCAGCTCAAAAATGCTCCCAAAACCAATTGTTCAATTGCGCCAAGATGGGCAGGACATAGCCGTTGTCCTGCGACCATAAATAACATGGACGTGTAACGCCAGCTCAAAAATGCCCCCAAAAGCAATTGTTCAATTGTGCAAAGACGGGCAGGACATAGCGCTTTTCTTAACACCGCGCATATTTCGGCGCAACATCTTTGACAAATGTTAATAGAATGTAGCCAGTCAAAACTTTGATGGACCAATTACCATGATATTTAAATGGTGGTGTGGTTTAAGTTTTTATAGGCTTACATTGAAATTCATTGCCGTGATGCATTGAAGAGGGAGTGACACTTGTCAATTAAAATTCAGGACCGTTTTTGAAAGGCAATTTAGTATGACGTGCAGCTTCCATGTTTTATTTGTTTGTAGATGATGGGCCTTACGAAAGGTAGGCTTTCATATCCCAAACACATGACTGATGTTGATCTCTCTAAGTCTTTAGCCTGTTTTCATATTCTTCGCAGACAAGAGCCAGCGTCTGGAAGACAGTCATGACCATGGACCGCCAGCTCTACCTCACCAATGAGCTGGTGATCCACGACGCCGAACTAACCGACCCACTCCGCTGCTACGAGCAATATGGCGTCAACCTCGACACCTCATTCCTCTGCGTTGACATGCCGCAAAATGGCGACTGCTACGTCAACGACTTCGGACCTCTGTTCACCCCCAGTCAACGTGTGGTGGGAATCCTTAATAAACCACCTAAAGACTGTGCCGTCACTTTGGCTATCTTCACCAATGTGCCGACGTATTCCGACTGGATCTTGAAAAGTACGGGTGGTCGAATATAAGATATTTAAGGTAAAATTTTTGATTGTGTTTTGGGAGTTTGTGAAGTCGTGTTTGTTTTGATTATATTTTTAAACAGTCTCTCTTTTTATTAATCTGCTGACAGTGTGTGTTGACATTTACATGGTTTATCCTCGTAAGGCCGGTCTAGATAATTTTTCATTGAAATGTCAACCTCACGTAAGTGTCATATAGTTCGTATTTCAAAGAACGGTTTGCTCGACTTATCGGGTTTCACTAAGCAACCATCGATATAAGATATTTAAGGTAAAATTTTTGATTGTGTTTTGATAGTTTGTGAAGTGGTGTTTGTTTTGATTATATTTTTAAACAGTCTTTCTTTTTTTTAATCTGCTTGCATTTGTTTAGAAATTTACATGGTTTTTATCCTAAGATTTTTTTTCTGCTTGTTATTGCTTTGGTTACGGTCACGCGAGTCACTCTGGTTTTATGCAAAATTATGCTACCTAAACTATGCAAGCATTTTTCTGGTGTTAATAAGTCCTTTCAATGGGCCACCTATAAACAAGGACTACATGCGTGTTTGCATAATTTAAGTAGCATAATTTTGCAGAAAACTACAGTGTCTCAGGTGACCGTAAGAAAAAGTCAAAGTAAGTATTCTTTTCAACTAGACCCAGCAACTAAGCCAGCAACTAGAACCGACTAAGGGATTAAAGTGTCACTGACCATCCTTTGATACAAGATTGATGATGGGCAGCAGCGTCATCATAGTGGACACATTACTGCGATCGCCAATCCGTTTGGCCAGCGTGGCGATTATGGGCATTTACCTCCTAATGCGTCTATACGCATAGTATAGTTAATAGGAGAGGCCTACGTCCAGCATTGGACTGAGATAGGCTGATGAAGTTGAAGTTGAAGACCCAGCAACGATTCTCCCACAAGTCACAATCAATCGACAAGTGTCAGTGTGGCAGCAGCCTCGACTTGCTATCCACCCGTGGCACGGGACACAGCAAGCATTGTAGCCGCCGTAGGTGTCCATTCCACCCATCCTCGGTTAGAACTTTGTGGCGCCTTGCTCGGTGCAAGGCTCTGGACAAAGATCGTTTCATCACTGACCGTGAAAGTTGATCATAGTTACTTCTGGTCTGACTCGATGATCGTGCTGGGCTGGCTGGCAGGGTCATCTAATCGTCTCAAACAGTTCGTTCGCAACCGTGTGAACGAGATTCAAGATACTACTCGCCAGCAAACTTGGAGCTATGTACCCTCAAAGCTTAACCCAGCAGATATCGTGTCACGAGGTTTGAAGGCCGACGAACTGTGCGCATCCACCCTGTGGTGGACTGGGCCAGAATTCTTACATCATTCAGTTATTCAATTTCCTCAAACGCCTAACACACATGCAGCCGATCTCCCAGAGATTTCAGTACATCACACAAACGTAGTCGTACACACAAATATAAATGACAATCTTATATCTAAACTTATCACTAATAACTCAAAATTTACAAAACTTACTAGAATCGTCGCATATATTTACAGATTTATACATAATTGCAAGAATAAAAATAATAAAATCACTTCAAACTTAACATATTTAGAGATAAAAGTAAGTAGAATCAAGTTACTGCAATTTGCACAACAGGAAATGTTTCCTGAAGAGTACAAACTCTTAGCATCAGGCAAGCCCTTGCCACATAATAATCGCCTCCTGTCGCTGACACCCTTCTTAGATGACCAAAAGTTAATTCGTGTCGGTGGTCGTCTTAATAATGCTAATTATAGTTATGACATTAAACATCCCATTTTATTGTGTAGCAGACATCACTTCACTAAACTTCTTTTTGAGATGCAACACATGGCCTTATTACACGCCCCGCCTCAGTTACTACTAGCAAGTATTCGGCAAACCTATTACCCTCTCGGAGGTAGGAACCTAGCGCGCCATCTAGTGCACAGGTGTGTACGTTGCATTAGGTTCAAGGCTAAACCTTTTGGTTCGAAGTCGAGCCGTTGTCCAGGAGTAGACGCACCTCCCGAAGCTCACCGTTCACGTCGCTCACGTGCACCAACGCTGTGGATAACATTCCAGAAGTCTTAGCCGGGGTAAACACGTTTGCCTGAATATTGCCGCTAAAATGAACATCTGGGACTGGAAACTCAGTGCTGGAAGATGCGTCATCGGCATGTTTATGTAGAAGTGTGTTATGCTTATTTTTGCAATATTTGCAATGAGATAAGACGCACTGTTTCTCTAAATGTCCAGGCCGGAGACAATTTTTACAAACGGAATATCCATTGACATTTTTTATCCTAGTATCAATATCTAATTTACGGAAAGATTCACAAGTAAATAAGAAGTGATTTTGTTTACAATAAGGGCAAACAATAGGCTTGCGATAAGAGCTACTCGCTATTTTTTGTGACTCGTTATTTGAGTGCAACTGAGGTTTATGTTTCGGTTTGTAACTATTATTGTTACTGTTATAATTATTAACATTACAATCGTTGTTAAGAGACTCCAACAAGTCGGCTCTGTTATTTAAAAACGTAACATACTGTTGCAACGTCGGTGAACCTGTTAAAAGGTTCCTATGTTCCTCCCATTCGCGCTTAGTTATAGTGTCCAACTTGTTAGACATTATGTACACTATTAAGGTATCCCAGTGGTCGGTCGGTTCACCTAAAGTCGAAAGAGCACGCAAGTTTTTATTAGTTACGTCCACCATGTTACGTAATAATGTACTCGACTCATGTTGCATAGGTTCAAGGTTAAACAAGGCCTGGATGTGGTTATTAATTAAAAGACGTGGGTTATCGTACCGCTCGGATACTAACTGCCACGCTTTGTGATAGTTATCACTACTAAAATCTAGACTTTGAATGACAAGGGCCGCGCTCCCTTTTAAAGATGCCCGAAGATAATGAAATTTACTTATGTCATTGATGCCGGTATTATTATGAATAAGGGAAATATACGTATCTCTATAGCCGAGCCAAAGCTGATAGTTCCCGTCGAAGTGAGGAAGGTCAATCTTGGGCAGACGAACGAAGTCCCGCCGGCCTGCTCCGCATGACGTGGAGCACGTAGACGCGGAGCCGGTGCCGGCGGCGCGACCGCCGCTCGCCTGCACCGTCGGACTCAACAGATGTCGAGCAGTCGAAACCAACACAAAGAACTGGCTTTCGAATTGCTCCCGCTCCGCATATGCGTCGTCAGGCTTTTCAACCAAAGCTTCGATCTCCATCTGCAAAGCGTCAAACTCGGGATAAACCGACTCGATTTTATCCAAACGGCACTGTAACTCCGTAATTTGTAACTCACTTAATATTTCACACGATTTAACCACGTTAATATAGGTATTAAACAGCGTTAATTTAGCTTTTAAACTGCCACGTTTTTTAACTAACTCTTTAATCGTGTCAGCCATTTTGATTAACTATTCAATTTAAATATGCAGTCAAATAAGGTGCGAACACTAACAAGGTAAAATGCAACTGGCGAGAACAAAAGAAGCGGAGTAGATAAGCAGCTGCGCGCAGATTTGATGATTTAGCGAATAAATCGATGTTACTGAGGCAATGATAATATGGAATGGAGGCGGCTTTTTTAATATGCAATTAATTTAAGATCAATATTTTTTTATGAAATTAAGCTATGATTTGTAATTATGTACGGTTAGGAATATGTGAAGCTGTTGATTTTGGGTGAAGAATAAGCAATTTTAAGATGAAGATTTGTGCCTGATATGTATAGATGTATTCGTAATTCCTAGGAAAATAGGTATAGAAGGAGAAAGAAAGGAATTGGAACGAACTCACTCTGTCAAGTCCTACGTATTCAGGCGATGTGTTCGATGTGATGTACTGGAACTGGAGCTCCTGATGTGATGGGTGTCCGACGAACGTCCCCCTTATGCCGGTGACGCTGGGATCCCTAGTTGCGAAGTCTGCTGCGTGTTCTCCCTATGCCGAAGAAACTGAAGACAGCGATGACGATGGCAAAGTGTGGTCAAAGTCCACTTTCTCGATGAACCCGTTGATGGCTTAGTCTATCCTTTGTCTTGAAGGTTGCGAAGGACCATATGTAGCCGCCGTAGGTGTCCTCGACGACTCGTATAAATAAAACTTCGATATGTAGAAGACTTGGTATAATCCAATAGGTACTTTGGTTTACAAAAGATAGTGCCAATATAACGGTTGAGTACAAGTGGTTGGTATGGATGATGATGAAAGAGTGATTTGCAAGATTTGAAACTACGAGTATGAACGTTATTCTAACTTAATTCTAATTGGCCGCGGGAAAGCGTATGTGGAGCGCTGCTATTGGAGCTTAGAAGAAGCTTCCGAATAGTAGGCGAGCCGAAGGTGCGTTTAGCTACTGCATGAATGTAATATTATAAAAAAAAGGTTGCGTTCGCAACAAGCATCAACTATTAATAACAATAATTGTTACTAAATTAAGAAGATATCATTTCAGTAAAATACTATATCATCTTCTTAATTTATATTATTATTACATATATTGTAAATTAAGAAGATATCATTAAATAAATACCGCAAAGACACTGTTTTGCTCAAGATCTTACTTGGCGCAGCCGGTAGGATCTTAAGTAAAACAAGGTCTTAATTATGTATTTATATGGTAATTGACCCAAATTTTAATTCTGTCAAATAAAAACGGAGTTGCATTTGTTTTGTCTCTTAAAATCTTGGAACAAACTGAAACCAAATTTATTTCCTGCCGTGTCGGTAAATATTTCAATGGCAAGTATTGGATATTTATCTTGCATGGGCCTTAAGATGTTGTAACTTACCCAAGTACATACGTAAGTTTTCTTTTTCTATGAGGTCTTATGGCAAACATAGTCATCATAGAAGACCAAAGCTATACTCGATTACGTATCAAATCCACACTGTGCTCTGTGATTTCACTATGCAGAAGAATGAAGAAAAGAAGAGGCACTCTCAAGTGTCCCTACTTCACGGTGGATTGCGAACTCATCACTAATGCCTTCGTCGGGAGCAACAGGAGATGATCAAAATTTACGTCAACGTTTAGTTAGAATCAACTCATTACTTACGTTTTTCAATAAGATCAAACGATTTTTATTTCAAGTAAGTAGAATCACTTTCTCATCGTCATACTAAAGGATGAACAATATTGCTTTGCTCTTCCGCGATACAGAATGTGTAGTTAATTAGTATAACCCGCTATAATCACTTGCGTATTTTTTGCATGCAATTAATTTTCCCACCCTCCTGCCGCAAAAATAAATACGTAAATAACTATAACAAACGACCACCAATAACACTATACTCGACACGTGTTTCGCCTCTCTACGAGGCATCATCAGGAGTTGACGATGTTGTCGGTCTGGTGTCCGGCAACGGAACGGTTTAATATGGACTTCCGCAAAGTAACGCCTGATTCAATTAATTATTTCATCGTCATACGTCAATACTTAAAATTCGAAAAATGATATACAAGTTAGTTAAAATAAGAACATACCCATGTGTGGTTTTAGGACTCAGAATACCTATCTATAGGTCCCCTGACAGGGATCGAAAATTATAGACGGGTCGATTTTCTTAAACATGTACTTAGGACGACTACTTCTGAAACCTGAACTTATTTAAAAACCTCAAGCCGTTTATTTTGTTTCCCAAAACCTCACTGGCTGAGGAAATGCCCTTACTTTTGGGCCACTCTGTTGTCTGTATACCTCCGTTACTACAATATTGACCCACATCACATCACATCATCAGCCTATGTTAGTCCACTGCTGGACGTAGGCCTCTCCTACCAACCACGCGCACAGACGCATTAGGAGGCAAATGCCCATAATCACCACGCTGGGCAAGCGGATTGGCGATCGCAGTAATGTGTCCTATCCACTATGATGACGCTGCTGCCCATCATCAATCTTGTAGAATGGTCAGTGACACTTTAATCCCTTAGTCGACTCTTACGACACCCGCAGGAGGAGTTGGGGTGGTGACAAATGTATTCTTACTGCCGTCACCACACGGCAATATTGACCCAAGAGGTATTTTTCTGGCAATAAACTGGCGGGACTTATTTTTTCAGTAATTAATTAGCGTTCTGTTTGCTCATTTGGGCAGAATTGGGCAAAAAGTAATTTTATTAGGTATTTTTGAAAATTAAATTTTTATGTTCACGTACAACGGCAAAAGCAATCGGCAGGAGTAAACGGATAACTTTTTGCCCAGCTCTGTATTTAGAGACGGTTAACTTTATGCACTAATTGGGTTATTGAAGTACACAGCAAACACTGTGAAACCATGATAATAATGTCTGCATTTAATTTAATTCCAGCCCTACGAACCTAAAGTAAGTTTGTCACTTAATTTTCTTAATACCTACAACATTACCCAACCAAACACAATAACTTAATCCTCTACATCTGTACAGTTTTCTTCAGTTACTTAGCAGAACCACAGACTATATTAATCATACAAATTGTTGACCACCCTCCGAAATGACTAATAACTCGACATTACCATTTCCGCTACTCAATCCCTGCTATTTCATACAAAACCTAACCTTACAACATTAGCTTTTACGTCACTTTTGAACTTATAACAGTACAAATACGAGGAAAAGAGGCATAAGTCCAGATAGCCCTCGTGTTATTATTGAGAACGAGCTTTGAATAAAAGAAATATCGTAACAATGGAAAAGTCAAATTCGCGGATTCATCCCAAGATCATAAAAATCTATGCATCATTGGCTAGACCGAGTACTATCATCCCAACTTATCTTACCAAATTGACTACTAATATTTATGCGAGAATGCACCTTATATTTATGTTATTACAGGTCAGCCATTTCTTTAATGTGTGTATTAGTCATTTTGTAAAATGAAAGTTGCAATCTTCGGAATAGTTGCCAAAGAAATATCAATGTTATCTCGTTGGTATAAGGTTAAACAACTAGTTAATTATTTTCTTGGGTTAGGTTTTGTGTTGCTATTGTTCAGCTAAGCTACTTTCGCGAAAAGCTTGGACATTTTTGGAAAGTCGTTTAATTTCCTGTTTTATTTACTGACAGATTTAAACTACACATTTTTGGAATAAATAGGAGTCAAACATGAGTGAAAGGTGTTAATATCTTGGTGAGTTAGAACTCTTTTCGGAGGCCTAAAGATATTTTTGAATATTTTGCAGCACGGCACTACAAACTCGATGTTAAAGGAGGTTCAGAAGAAGTCACTAAAAGAGACCCGATTTTTTTCTTTAGTCGATTTCCTCATTTAGTTTCCTTCATCCTCCTAAGGCCCAGGGTCCTTCCTATAGTAATAATTAACTTGGTCATTCAGACCCAGCTTCTTCAACGGCTGCATAGTCATAGCATACCTAGTCATAGCAGTCCTACCAGTAGGACTTATTACAAAAGCCGACATTTTGCTTTCAAATTTCGTGCCAAGCTAATCTGACGTATTCAATAAAAAGTGTATATATAGTAAATTCAATTTGTCCAAAAAGGCATAATTTATTTACTATTTAATTAAAACAAAAGTTTACATAACATTAAAATATCATATACTGATAATAAATATTCCCCAAAGCTTTTGGTGCAATACAAGTACAGTAACATTTAAAAAATGTGATCTTATTGTTTGGGCTGGACCATAGGCATATTAATTTATAGACCGACGGCCTTATTCATAAAAATTCCTTGTTGAAGGTTTGAGGGGCCCAATAGTTATCGAGCCGATAAGTCTTGTTGAACGGTTTATAAGAAGTGTTATTCATAAACGCTCAATATCTCTCCGATAACTGTTGAGCCGCTGTTGAACGGATTAGACGCGTTATGTTGGCGCCTTGACAAAATCATAGACAAAAATGTGGTCTCACCGCAAATTAAAAAAAAGTTTAACAGCTGTCTGGCGGGAATTCGCAAATATTTCCTAATTCCTTGTTACTTACTTTTATCTCAAATAATTATATTATCATCATCTTGAACCTGAAATTATTAGGTACTTACTACATATTCTTTTACCTAGGTAACTAATCAAAACAGTTAGCTTTATGATTAGGTACTTGCGATGACGGTCAGATAACGAAACATAATTGTATGGCTAGTTAGTACCTAGGTATGGGCAGTTAGTAGTACGGGTAAGTAATAAATAAATATTTACTTCCTTGCGACCCCAACACCTAATTGCAGTTAGAACCTGAAGTTCTGGTGTGAGGCCAGCTCCTCTGCGATCTTCCTTCAGGTCTTCTTTCACCAACTCTACTATATACAAAACAGTCGCCTTATTAAAGCGGTATCGCCGCCTAAATTCAACATCGGGCAGATCCTCAATGGGATCTGCCCTTATGTTATATATCTTTGGACGCCGCGGCGGATTACACAAATTATTTATGGCATCAATAGCGTTTAAGGCCTGCATGATGGAGTCTCACTGCGTATTGACGTTGAAGTTGAAATGGTTGAAAAACTATCAACAAAATTTTAAATTAAAAAAGTTGGAGATTAGTTTTCCCACCATTTCTGATTCGTGTAATGTTGCATGTAGAGAAAATCGAAACTGCGTAACTACTTACAATAAATCATCGGATATTTATTTTAAATACCTATCTAAATATAATTAAGTATCTCTGGATACATATTTAATAATAAACAGATGAATAGACGATGTAAAAAACTATACACCAAATCAGACTTTCATACCTTTATCTTTTCTCTTCTGCCTACTTTAAACGCATGGTTATGCACCTGTCAAAAATCAGCTGATCAAAATTTTGGCAGCCATCTTGTTAAATAAGAAGTTATAAGACCGTTATAGAAGGGTCCTCGGCTCTATAACTTTCGGGGGATTTATAGTAGGTTTGAGCGGCTGAATAGCGCTATTGAACGTTTATGAATAACGTTTTTAGCCATCCGGTCAACAACGACCCATCAGCGGGCGCGTAACTTTTTATGAATAAGGCCGCGAGTCTATTATTATCTGTGGGTGACGCCGGCAATGCCTGTCAACGATCTTTGTTTGGGTATACTAGTGCACCTAAACCGCAAATAGTAAAAGTGATTAAAATAAAGGTTTTCATGTATATTTCTGTTCGATAAGTGCACGGAATGTGATAAAAGTGATAACTTGTGTGGTTCCAGGGTGTAAAAACCGCCAGGGTTACCTGAATGAACAAAATAAAGACATTACGTTTCACCGGTAATTTAGTTTTGACTTGAATTTTAAGATTTCGAACCTTATTAAGGTAAAAGTAACTGAAAATCTTATTCAATATTTGTTGCCGGATACATGTGTGTAGTTGTGTGAATTAACCATTCGTATTTGCATTCGTAATGTAATTATAAATAGTGGGATTCAAATATTTGTATCGCATAGTGTTGTACTTAAGAGACCGGTCGTGATATCGATAAATGTATTGATAGCCACCTCAGAAAATGAATCGATGTTTTTAATTTCCAACAGGTTTCCAGGACACTGAACAAAGGCTATTATGGGTCAAAAATATCAAAAAGGCAGACGACTGGTGCCCTAAAAAGTATTCAAAAATATGCTCCGCACATTTTTAAGCTGTTGTTGCAGGCAAGGGTACGCGCATAAGTGATTACATTCTGACGTAGTACCCACCATATTTGGTAATCATCCAATGTCATGTCAACCAGAAATTAAATTAAATTTAGTTTAATAATGACACTATGTGATACCTACTTGTGTAGAGTGATTAATTATAAAGAAGCCATCATACAAAAATTGTTAGGTATGCTTTAAGGAATGATAAGTTCCATAAAACATGTTATAATGAGGGTTTTCTGAAATGCCGTTCACCAGGGCGGCAGCACTGAGGCGTCAGGTTCAGAAACTTGTCTAAATTCTCAGAGCGCCTATAGTTTCGTGTTTAAATGATTTGTACGAGTTAATAAAATTATGTAAAAATATAAAATGACCTTCTAGTTAGTTTTTCTTTGAGGCTAGACAATTGTGTTCCTTAGCGGGACTTTACCGCTAAGTGGCGCCAACTAGTGGCATACGTTTTAGAAAGACAGAACACTTCTCATGACATTTTAATTAAAGAAAATATTTCATTAATTTTGTGATTTTATTTTTATCTTAAAATGTAGATTTAGAAATCATGACATATTAAGGATCGCAGAAGATCGTGATTCTGAGTAGGAAATAAGGTTTATTCGCTACCTAATTTGGTAAAAATATTATTATTGCCGATAAAAGCATACGATGAAGACTGGACAACACTAATAGTAATGACATTTTATCTAGTCAGGTTGGTAGCACTGTTCAAGAAAATGGAGTCAGTGATAGAATTCAAGACCAAGTAGAGCTACCTTATTTGTCTCTTTTTCCTTATGGAATACATCTTGAGATGGTAAAGGATGACAATAGTTTGTTCAGGTATGTCTTAATACACGGAATCTTCCCTATATTTAATCTGTGGGCTGGACGAGTATAAAACAATAACAATAACACATTTTGCCTTGGACCTTAGGAGGTCATACCGCTTGCCATATTTAACCACAACTGCAGCATGGTCATTGTAATGGCTTCATTTGCCCCGAAATGGAATTAGACCCTTCATTAATTAAGCCAAAAACTCCAAATTGAGTTTAATCTTGACCCCAGCTTCTGACAGCCGAGATGCCCTCGCCGATGCAATAAAACTGCAATCGGAGCGGCCAGAGACAATTACATGGGAGGGCGATGACCTTTCTGATACGCTTGATTTATTTAATAGTTTATTATTTTGTCAACCGTAGCCTACTTGGTAGTGCCTACGAAGCTGGAGGTTCCGGGTTCGAATCTCGGCAAGGGCATTATTTGTGTATTTATTAATCACAAATATTCGATCCTTGGTCGTGGCTGTGTATGTATTTAAGTATCTAGTCGCCTGGTACCCACATCGTAAGCCTTAATTGAGCTTACCGTGGCACTAGGTTGATTTGTGTCCCAAAATTTTTATTCATTTATTATTATTTTCTTTATTTCATCAAACCGCGATTAGAATGGGATTCTAAAGTACTGTTGCCACAACAGTATATAAGTCAAGATAGGATATATTCATAGTTTAAATGCAGATACTTTATAATAGATTAATTAATTACTCACTACATCTATAAACAATTGTTGCGTACAGTACTTTCGAATCCCCTTCTGATTCCGGTTTGATAATACACGAGAACGGTTTACACTACTTACACTTGCAGCATTATAAATTTACTTTGAATCATGTGGAAAATCCATATAATTTGACCGGGCATAAGTTTTCCACGAGCGTGCCCGATGTGCCACTAATTAAAATCCAACGGCGCAGAGCTTTCATTTGAATATAATTATAAAACTGACTTAAACAACATATTTTAGTACGGATGGTGCCTTTTTTGCGCGCTAGTGCAAGAAGTGGCTCATTTTATTTATTTATTTAATCTTTATTGCACAAAAAGAAAAATACAATTGTACAAAAGGCGGACTTAATGCTACAAGGCATTCTCTACCAGTCAACCTTCGGGCAAAGCAGAAAATATGTAGGCGGTGCGATAAATGCAGAGTTAAAGTTACAAAAAAAAGGGTAAATAGTATAACTTAACTGATAATTTAATATTTAAAAACGTCATACGAGACACGTGCAAAAAGGAAATTCGTAACTCGTGTCGATTTAAAACACTCCCTTCGGTCATGTTTTAAAACACCGCCACTCGTTTTGAATTTCAAGGTTTTCGGACTTGTGTCATAAATGTCATAATGTACAGTCAAGTGCAAAAATAAGTATCGAAAGAATCCGTTCATAAATATGTTACGACGTTCTTATTACACAGAATTTGAGTGCACTGAGACATATTTTTGAACGTTTTTGTATACCCCTTATTTTGTCTTCGACTGTACTATTTTGATACGTACCTACCTACTAGGTGGTAGGTACTATGACTATTTGGAACTGCAGCACCTGAAACTTATTTCTAAAAAAAAACCTTTACTGTTATTTTGCTTCCCAAAACCGCAATAGCAGCTGGACTGCACTTGTATACTTATCCCAATGAATCAACCTCCCTAAAAACTAAATTAAACTTTTCCCGAAGAAAAACACTAGATTGCAATCAGTAATCACCCATGTTTTCACAACAACTTATAGATATCTATCAGAAGGGGGACGGGCAGACAGTTACAAACTTTTTTATGTATACTTCCAGCCAGCCCCTTGCACAGTAATGACATTATTTATCGTAAAAGGGCTTAACTCAAAAACGACACAATGCCAAATCCAACCATCTGCTTAAAAGGACTAGGCTCATTGCAAAAAGGACAGTTTTGATATAACGTCGTTGTTTCGTAAAGTTTGTCTGTCTCTGGTTTACAATACATGTCATAAAATTATCATAAATGGTATTGATTTGGTTTTATGTCTTCATGCCACGTTTGCGCATCATTGGTCTTGATTTTTTTTACTAATGTAATTCAATTTAAGATTTATTAAGGTTTTAATGTGATACAAATTGAATTTAGTAGTTTTTTGAGGGTTCTGATTTCTATCTATAGGCTGAAAAGAAAAATTAAAAACAGAACACCACTCTTTCATCGTCCGTCCGCCCTAGAAGATTTTATAAAATAGAAGCGACCCGCCCCGGCTGCGCATGGGTATTATACCTACATAAAAACATTTCTCTTGAATTACACTATCCATTAAAAAAAATCTCATCAAAATCCGTTGCGTAGTTTTAAAGATTTAAGCGTACAAAGGGACACAGGGACAGAAAAGGTGACTTTATTTTATACTATGTAGTGATAGTGATGATAGTGACGTACATACTTTTCGTCTAATTTTTTTATGTGACCAAGGTATACAACTGAGCTCTCAGCCCAACCGATGGAACGGAACTGAGGTTCATGAGCATAGTGACCAAAAAATCGCCTATGTGCTGCCTACCCTGAGGACTTAGATGGATTGCCTCTATGCCAGTAATTACACCGGCTATCTAACCCCCAAACCAGAACACAGTACTAACTATTTAGCGGCAGGTTAACGGGTAAGACGGTGGTAGCTATCCTGGCGGACCCTGCACGAGGTCCTTCCACTAGCAAAAACATTATTTTTACTATAAGCTTTACAACTAACTTCAATTTATCTGCTTGATGGCGATTAACTTTCTTTCTCATAAACGTTTTAATTAGATTACTGACTATACTATCCTTAAGCATCTGTACGTTTCGATGGCCTAGGAGAGTAATTGAGTTATAAAGCTTTATGTAACTTTTTAACATTAGGAAAAATGGCGGTAGATATTTCATTACAGTTTACGAATGAGTGAACTAAGTGTTTTTAGTGATTAGGGGATATAATTATGTTTACGGGTTGTGCTTTCGATAAATAAAACAGTTTTAATTTAAAAGTCATTTAGTTAAATGTTAAGGTGGAAACGTCCAAGGGAGGACTCACACTAGAATGGGCCAGGTCCGATCCAGTACGATGCCTTTCCATCATTTGATGGGTATTGTTGTTCAACCAATTTCATTATCACTTTTTTTGAAATGATGTTTTGTTACTAATAACTAGTACTCTGAATGCATCTAAAGGTGCATTTACACCATAGATATATTTACACCAAAAGAGCATTCACTCATTCTATCTCCCACTCTAAGAAATACGTTCGTTACACAAAACGTGATTCGTCGAAATCCGTTGATTTTGTAGAGTGGGGGATAGAATGAGCGAATGCTCATCATCATCATCATCATTTATTTAAAAGCTTGGCTCTTGTCGGTGGAGTAATTTCCATTCAGTTCTATTCTCTGCTATTTCCTTGAGCTCTCTATACGTTTCAACTTCTATAGTTTCCTTCAATTGCTCCTTGTAGGCTCTCCGTGGTCTTCCTCTTTTTCTTTTTCCCTCTATCTTTATGAAACAAACTTTAATGAAGTCATGGAGACGAAGTAGACGACCTATCAATTTCCTCTTCTGTTTTCAATCACTTTTAATTAAGTTCTTCATTAGTCTTTTTCTCTGCGAATGCTCGTTTGGTTTAAATGCATCTTAAGAGATCATAGTATCTCCCCTGATGGCGTCTGTTCGCAGTACTTCGCCAAGCCCGCTAACAGTCAAACAGATAACAAATCGACACTCCTAGGGTCAAAAAGCCCCCGTCAAAATCACCGAAGCCCTTCACGCACGTCATTCACGACATTAGCATGAGACGGACGGCCTGTCCCCGCCTCCCCCATCGAGGGCGTCACGCGTCATTGAGCTGGCTTTAAGATACATCGTTGCTTGTGAATAACGCTGCAATCCAAAATGTTTTTAACGGATTTCAAAACAAGGAAGATTATTTTTTTGTATGTATGTTACGCCGGTGGCATGATAAAAACTACAAATATGATTTTAGACACGTTAGAAGCGTTTTCAGCAGGCTGAAATGCGTTTTCAAGCCGTTTCAGTAGGTCCTCTTTCACATACTACAAAATCAAATATTCACCCCAGATACCGTCGTTTTCAGGCGCCTGAAACATGTTTTCAGGCCGTTTCAGGATACCCTCTATCGGACGGCGCAATAACCTGAAAACCCGTTTTCAGGCGTTTTCAGGACCCCTTTTGGGCCTCTCAAGTACAAATCGGTATATAGCTAAATTTCCCATAGGAGTGAAAGAGAAAGCACTATTAGATAGAGACAGCACGAAAGAATGTTCTGGAAAGATGTGAACGAGACAGCTATAGAGAGAACATTCTGGACGGCTGTGAAAGAGAAACCTGTAGAAAGAGACAGCGATACTCTAGAATGTTCGCGCACCTAACTCGGGAACTTTCCAGAGTCGAATCTTCTCGTACTTTGTAGATTTGAGTGACTGGTATAAATACACAGCATGACCCGGCCGGGAGTAGTTTCAATTGAGACAGCGAAGAGATAACATCAAGAGCGAAAACTGCGATTCTAACGGCGAGTTTGAGAGTGTAAAAGTGAATCAGTGTGACGTGTTAAGTGTGTGATTAGTGTTTTAGTTTAGTGTTTGTTCTTTTAATAAGTAATTAAAGTATCAGTTTTAAATAGTGGCTTATTTATACATTTTCTATAGAAAACCCACCCGACGAACGTAACAGTATGTTACCTGATATCTCCGAGAATCGTGAACCGATTTTTTTTTGTGATGAAACGTATATAACCCCGAGATGGTCCCGTTGGCACCAGATAGGGCATTAAGATAGTTATATATTGATCCTATCCATCAGCTTTCCAATAAAAAATCATCAAAATCGGTTTACCCCAGTCGGAAGTTCTGAGGTAACGAACATTTTCATCCGAAAAAAGGAAGAAATTCTGAATTTGACTTATTTTTTAGGGTTCCGTTTTGGCTACGGAATGCCGCGGCGCGGCCACGACATTGGTCTAAGGCGACCGGCTTAGCGGAAAACCATACGTGCGAGAGGGAGTACCCATATCGGCATCCCGCTCCAACTCATGGATTCGCTCGACGCTGGTCGCCTTAAGGTGCACGCAGACCAAAAGAGTATTCGTTGTTCTATCCCCCACTCTACGAAATCAACGATTCACGTTTCGTGTAACGATTGAATTTCGTAGAGTAGAGGGATAGAACAGCGAATGCTCTTTTGGTCTGTATGCACCTTTAGACCAAAGTCGTGGCCGGGCCTTTATAGTTTCGCAATGTCCTCTGTCCGTCTGTCCGCAGCATAGCTCAGTGGCCGTTAGTACTAGAAATCTGCAATTTGGTACAGGTATACATATTAATCAAGCCAATAAAGTTATAGAATAAAAAAAACAAATAAAAAAATTCGGGCTCCTTCCCAAATGGTGAATTAAAGATGATTTTTTTTATTTGCTGTAATCCTATAGTGTGGGGTATCATTGAATAGGTCTCTTAAAAAGAATAAGAGTCTTAAAAAAGTATTCTTCTAAGGGCTGATTTTTAATTTCGCCAGATAAACTTATTCGTTAGTTAAAATTATAACTATCCTTTTCTAAAGTCTTCAGTCAAAATAGGATCGAGCTAGCGTTTAACTGACAGATACTGTTAACTGGCAATTGAAAAATCAGTCCTAAAGGTAATATTTTTGGATATAATCGCTCCAGAAGAAAAAAAATTGTTTCCCCCCCTCTAACTTTTGATCTGTAGGTCCAAAAAAAATTTAACAATAACGAACAGTGGGCTAAAAGAATACTTCAAACAAAAAACTATTTCGAACATAATGGGCCCAGCCATTTTTGAATAACTACGGAACCCTACACTGAGCATGTCTCGACATGCTCTTGGCCGGTTTTTTGAAGTCGCTGTAAATGTGCCAGGGCCTGTAAAGGCCGTAAACTAGTAAGTTACTGTATAAATTAGGGGTAGTAATGTGTATAGATGTCTGTTTTGATAGGATTACCACCCCTCGTACTGATTTACGCACTCTACAGTAATTGAGTTAGCTGTCAACAACCCCTGGCCGCCACTTAGTACAATTTTGTTAAATTGAAACGCTTGAGCTTTAGTGGGAACGTAACCCATGGATGTCTCGTCTACTATACAGAGTGCTAGTGAGCAATGTGAGCATTGTGATAGATTTTAACTACCTATGCATTATATACTCTATTTGGTTAGGTATTTAACTAAATGTGAACAATCTTGCAGTATTTTTTTATTCAAAAATACATTAAGATTCCAAATTAGGCACTTAATGAATCAAAACAATGTATACCAGTAATTGGAGTTCGAGGCCAACGAAACTACGACAGATGCGTTATTGTCAAATCTGTCAAAGTCTCTTATGTCATTGTCAAATTAAGTTTTCAGGTTTCCACAACCTTTTTGTTATTTAATTAATTTATTTAAAATAATTCCTAATAAAAACATTATATACCTCCGTAATGTTTGTACGCCTTTTTGTTTAATATGGCCTTTTTGTTAAACACGTAAATACCTAAAAACTTGTCTTTTCTCTTAACTAACATAGAAATGACAAAATTTTCTTGTAAAGAACTTAAAATGATAAGAGCCACCGTTTCAAAGCCTATTTTAAAAAGAAGTTGAATTACCAGTGAACACAAACGACAGCGTGCCATATTTATTAAGACGGTAGGTATGGTTAAATTACTAAACCCCCTGCCTTATTACGGGTTAAAATTATGAGAAAGAAATTTGGAAATGTAAAATGAAAGCATTTTTTGTATTTTATTTTTTATTTGTCTTCTTCAACACTTATCCTCCTGAGTGGTAACTTTTTCAAAGCTGGTCCCATAGTAAAACTTGACTGTAATCATGAGTAGATCCAGAAAATATGATTTTGTATCATTGTGTTTTATAACATTTCACCCAGTATAATTTCATTTGGAATTTCAGTTTTTGATTATGGGGTGTATAGCGAAGCTAAACATGGCTGAACCAAGTGGGTCACCTTGTTAACAACCTACGGAAGAAAACAAAACGTTAGATCTGTATGATAATTTAAATGGAGAACTATAGCACTGCCAAAGAAATTTGTAGGTCAAAGGAATTTTACGAATACGAAATGTGAACATAAAGCACGCTACAATATATTATTCTGCAATTTTCTAAACGTATGCAGAAATAGGGTTTTAATTTATGTGTAGTTAAATTACTGTACCAAATGTTATCAACACCCGAGGTGATACCAGCGCAATACCAACTTTGTTACTAATAATTGCGGATAATTAAGTTTTTATTAAAATATCTCATATTTACGTGAAAAAAAGTAAATAATATTGTTTCTATAAATTAAAGAATTAAAATTACCAATAAATAAGATATCTCAACGTCTGTTTTTAGAAAATAATGATTTACTATTGTATGAACATTTCATTGTTGTGGCAATATTTTCGTAGATTCTTTGGCCTCGAACTCCAATTAGTGGTTTAAATTACTGTTTGATATACTTATTACCCTATAGACTTCAAAATAAACAAAAAATATAAAAGTTACCATAAAAAGTAACTTTTTTTATAATTATTTTCAAAATGTATCAAGTCATAGCAACAATTTGTCAAAATGTTTTATTTTTTTAATTTTAGTGACTGGTCGTATCGTTAAGTGCATGCATAGTGTTTGATTGTCAGGCAAAACGTGTGGTAGGATTAGAATACCTACATTGTGGTAGCATTGTAATCTAATTAAACAGAAGTTTTATAACGAGAGGCAGTTGATTCATATTATCTGACGCTCCACTTACAATCAATAATATTCTAGGTAGAAAAAAAATTACCAACGGTACCAACGGGACCATTTCGGGGTCATACCCGTTCGATAGAAAAAAATAATAAAATATTTTAAAATAAAAATAAAACCGCCTTCAAAAATTCGCCCGAACTAAAAAGTAAAAAATAATTTTATTTCCTACTTCTTAGGATTTCCTACCCAAACCTTTAAACCTAGGTATCCTACAGGTATCCTACAGATTTCTTAGAAGTCGGTGCCAAGCCAAATACGTTCATAGGTATATACTCGTATTAGATAGAGCTTTGTAACTTACTGTCAGTCCGATTATGTTGTTATCAACAGAATGATCTACCTCAGTCATTTTGATTAAAGCATAACCCGTGTGACAGTAAGTTCTATGACTTGACTATAGACAAAAATCTATCAAATACGGTCATATACTCGCGAAGTGAACATATTTGGCTTGGCACCGACTTCTAAGAAATCTGTAGGATACCTGTAGGATACCTAGGTTTAAAGGTTTGGGTAGGAAATCCTAAGAAGTAGGAAATAAAATTATTTTTTACTTTTTAGTTCGGGCGAATTTTTGAAGGCGGTTTTATTTTTATTTTAAAATACTTTATTTTACGCTTTTTAGTAGTGTAAAATCGTTATTTAGTATGCACTGCACTGTAATAGGCCCGAAAACCTGAACTGGATAACTTAAATATTCAAAGAATTATCCCATTATCGAGGAGATATACAGTGTATCATCAGTAGGTATGAATAATTTCAAAGATTATAGGTAACAGCCTTAGCATGCCTATATTATTTAAAGAATCACTAACCGCTAACCAACATGTCATAACTACTAAGCAAAAACTTGAATAGATCTCGAAAATGTATGACAGTTGTTACATTCAAAGAATTACTTAATCGTTAAGGAGTTATACCTTTCGTCATCAGCTCACCAATATGAGACTATGACCACCTAAAGGCAAATACTCAAATAGCTTCCAAAATATATGAACTATGTTATATTTAAAGAATTATCCCCCAACTTCTAATCTCTAAGGAGTTGTACCTTCCATCATCAGCTCACCGACATGAAAGGATGACCACCTAAACGCAAATACTCGAATAGCTTCCAAAATACATGAAATATGTTATATTTAAAGAATTGTCCCCCAACTCCTAATCTCTAAGGAGTTGTACCTTTCATCATCAGCTCACCAACATGAAAGGATGACCACCTAAAGGCAAATATTCAAATAGCTTCCAAGCCTTAGCATGCCTATATTATTTAAAGAATCACTAACCGCTAACCAACATGTCATAACTACTAAGCAAAAACTTGAATAGATCTCAAAAATGTATGACAGTTGTTACATTCAAAGAATTACTTAATCGTTAAGGAGTTATACCTTTCGTCATCAGCTTACCAACATGAGACTATGACCACCTAAAGGCAAATACTCAAATAGCTTCCAAAATATATGAACTATGTTATATTTAAAGAATTATCCCCCAACTCCTAATCTCTAAGGAGTTGTACCTTCCATCATCAGCTCACCGACATGAAAGGATGACCACCTAAACGCAAATACGCGAATAGCTTCCAAAATACATGAAATATGTTATACTTAAAGAATTATCCCCCAACTCCTAATTGCTAAGGAGTTGTACCTTCCATCATCAGATCACCAACTTAAAATGTTCATGACTAGACGCAAATACTTGATTAGTCTTCGAAAAGAAATGAAAAATGTCATGTGTGCCTACAACATTTGAAGAGTTCCCTCGATTTCTCCAGGATCCCATCATCAGATCAGAATTCGGTGACAATGGGACCAACTAGAAGGTATACCCTTTCAAACAAAAAAAGAATTTTTCAAATCGGTCCACGCATCTTCGAGTAATCGGGGAACATACATAAAAAAAAAAAAAAAGATTTCGACGAATTGTTAACCTTCTCCTTTTTGAAGTCGGTTAAAAATCGGTTTACATTTCTCGGACATATCGAGTAACATAAAACAAAAAACAGTGGAATTTAGAATATCGTCCTTTTCGTCGGTTAAAAATGATCAAAATTCCCCATTGGGATTTCTGAGAATGAACATTTGACAGTTTAGAAATAGAATAGAATAGAATAGAATATCATTTATTTCAGTATATTTAAGACTGAAATGACTGAAATGAGCCTTATATTTATACAGCGTGTGTATTTGATACGGGCGAATATTTTAGTGGCGATTACTATCGGACCTAGGGAACCTATTTACATAAATTTATTTTAGAAATTAAGGTTTTTTTTTTCATACAAAATAATTGAGCCCGCAATGTATTGCATCCACTGGTAGCCACATTACTTAAAGTAGACATAAGTATCTAAACGTCATACGAGTCTCATCTCATGTCAGTTGGCCGGCATACATTGCTGCTGGGTTGCACTTTAGAAAAATCATTACACCTAATCAACAACAAAATTTAACGAAATGGTTATCTTATACGACTCGTAGGATCAGATATTATAGCTGGATTAATTATTCGCCCGTATCAAATACCCACGCTGTATGACGTTAAGACTATCGGAAAAATGGTGAGTCTTACCCTCATATTAATGAGGATGAATATATAACTGTCAGTAGTGGACACATTAATTACTGCGACCGCCAATCCGCTTGCCCAGCGTGGCGATTATGGGCATTTACCTCCTAATGCGTCTATACGCATAGTTGTAGTAGGAGAGGCCTACATCCAGCAGTGTACTGAGATATAATTATGTACCCCATTGTGGAACCAAAATATAATTCTATAAGTAACATACACCATAAACTATAGACATAACTACGGACCCTCCCTACAAAACCGTACAAATCCATACAAATATGAACGATAAAACTCCGTCGGAGCAAATTGAGACAAACGGGGAGATTGGGGTGACAAGGGTACGGAGACTAGATGGACTATCATTTTATTGATTTGAATTTCATTTAAATATATTTTGCAGCTACATTAACATAACTGATAGTTCATAAATTACAAATATTTAATGCCATTCAAATTCCTTAAAGGCCGTGTGGTGACGGCAGTAAGAATACATTTGTCACCACCCCAACTCCTCCTGCGGGTGTCGTAAGAGTCGACTAAGGGATTGAAGTGTCAATGACCACTCTACAAGATTGATGATGGGCAGCAGCGTCATCATAGTGGACACATTACTGCGATCGCCAATCCGCTTGCCCAGCGTGGCAATTATGGGCATTTACCTCCGAATGCGTCTATACGCATAGTTAATAGGACAGGCCTACGTCCAGCAGTGGACTATCATAGGCTGATGATGATGATGATGATGATGATGAAATTCCTTAGAAGATACCATAGGCCAAGAACATGGTCGCTCACTTTTCGACTATTCTGTGGCAACAAAACTGAAAAGAAAGTTACTTTCAGGTTAGAACTGCTTAGAACTGAATAATTTATAGAAATTACTTCATTTTATTTATTTATTAAAAACACAAGTTCACATGACATTTCAGTTACAGACCAATGCGTCATGAAACAAGATACAATACAAATAAAAGAAGATTATGCAAAATCAAAATAGGAAATTAAAATCAGCTAGATTTAGGTGACACAACAGCGTGGCTCTGTTGAGTCATCTGAACCGGCGTGTGCTGTGTGCTGTGGCATATATTGTCTTATGCATATTGCATATGATGTAGAGTCAAGATAATACCTAATCCTAAGTATACAGGGTGGAAAGGGACGACGTTCCTTCCCGCTACCGACCGAGTCTACCAACCATTACGATGAACTTTCGGTATGGGACGAACGTCGAAAGCGTACATGGAAAATTGACTTTTCCATACTATTGAAATCTAACTCACTTTATATGAGGGGTTAATTTTTTTTTGATATTTCTGTGTTGGTACTGTATGTACTGAAAGTTCATCGTAATGGTCGGTAAACTCGGTCGGTTGCGGGAAGGAATGTGGTCCCTTTCCACCCTGTTTATATATAAAAAAATATTTAAAACTCATTAAAAATACAATTATATGTATAACTTATCGACTAAACTTATTAAGAACAAAAATTACAAGTAATATAAAAATGTTAATGATAAATAAATAAATTCAACATTACTACATACTTTTTGATATTACGACTGACTCCCTGTAGGCAGATAATGTCCTTCTTGTCTAGCCACTGGTCTATCAAAAGCGAGTCAACGATTGATAGCTCGTCTGCGATCATATATAACATGGACGTCTAACGCCAGCTCAAAAATGCCCCCAAAACCAATTGTTCAATTGTGCCAAGATGGGCCGGACATAGAGCTTTTCTTAACACCGCGCATATTTCGGCGCAACATCTTTGACAAATGTTTATAGAATATAGCCAATCAAAACTTTGATGGACCAATCACAACTATTTTTAAATGGCGGTTCAAGTTTTTATAGGTTGATATTGATAGTCATTGCCGTGATGCAAGGGGTGACACTTGTCAACTAAAATTCAGGACCGTTTTTGAAAGGCAATTTAATATGGCGTGCGGCTTCCATGTTTTCTTTGTTCGTAATAGTAGCTTGTATAAAAACTTTTAAAAACGACCAACTCGCTTTTGCTGGGACCATGCCTTATGGTGCCTCTACTCGTCTCCGTTTCCGCGGAAGGCGGTGACGTCACACCGGAAGCAGCCCGCCGGAAGAGCCGCCATTTGCAGTTTGTCACCGACGCACACTTTCTTTACTGAATGTGCATTCTTTTATACGTTAGGGCCCAAACTGTATACTCACTCATTCTCGTTGTTTTTTTCGTTTCCTTGTGAAATACGATTTAGGTGTCTTCTAAGTTAAAGCTTTTATTACCAAGCCAATACGGGATGTAGGATCGTTCCCGTCCACTTTTGAGACATACACATATTTAATAATTACTCGGGTGGGTAGTCTGTCAGGTAAAATTTGAGGGAGGTGGGCATTTTCGCGAGAAGAGATCAAAAAAAAAAATGTTTTTAAGGTAGGTAAATTTAATGTTTTTCCTACTCAGAATAACGAGTTCTTTCAATCTAGGAGAAAAAAAGTACAAGAAAAAAATGGTCCCACGTTTTTCATACATTTTACATGCTCTCCATTTTGTAACCGCTGTACAAAGTGTTTGAAAAACGGTTACGTAATAGAAACAAAAAGTTGGGACACTTTTTTTTCTTCTAGTAGGATCGAAAGAGCTCGTGATTCTGAGCAGGAAAAACATAAAATTTACCTGTTTCAGAAAAATAAGTTTTTGTATCTCTTCTCGCGAAAATGCCCAGGCATCGGAGCACTCAAATTCGATTTTTACATGACTTAATTACAAGTGTGACAATTGTAAATTATCACTGTTACTGACGTCACAGTCCTCCATAGGCTACGGCTACCGCTTACTATCGGACGGTCCATGTGCTTGTTTGCCACCAACATAAAATCATTTATTAGTAATGAATCATTACTAATAACGTTATTATATCGATCATAAACTACTTTTTATTTTCCGAAATCCGTGACAATTGTCGCAAGGTTTAGTAAGTACAATTTTAATCAAATCTTGACATGAAGTTCGGCTTATGTCGGAATTTCGCTACAATTGTCGTGTTTTTGTGACAATTGTAATTTTGCTCCGCAAAAAAGTAGTTTATTTACTGATGATTTATTAAAGTTCCTGAACTACATTTTACGTTGTTGCAAATAATCGCACGGCCCTTCCGATGGTAACCTGTATCTGTAGCCTATAGATTGGAGAAACAGTAAATTTACATTTGTAGCACTTGTCATCGTGGTGAAATTGGGGCCAGATCCTTAATAGTATTGGTTCATCACACTGGCGTTACTTCCAAGGAAAATACAAAATGGACAACTCTATGAAAAATATACAATGGCGCACCCTAAAAATCTTTAAATTGATCCCTTTTCGAGCAGAATCTATCTTTTATTCTTCCATGACTCATCGTAAAATTATTAACCCCATAAAGAAACTTATTATTCGAAAGGCAAAAAACCTGGCATCTGAGCAAGTCACTCCGCAAAAACAATAACTGTCATTACGTCTTTGTCTCCCTTGCGTAGTCTGTGGCTTCGCGCCAACGACAATTAAAAAGATGTTAGTGGTTGGAAATGTTGGAATAACAAATGACATTCCATTTCGGGAGGTTGGGGGGAAGTGTTGTAAAATACATAGGGTATATTTTAATGCATTATGGTTAACAATTTGAAGCTCTGCTTGAATAGGGTGCGATAAGTGTTCTAAGTTTTTTGAGTGAAGATTAAAATGAAAAGAAATATCCTATCTAATTTAACTTTCCTTATACTTTTGTCCAACTATACACTGTTTGGTTTGGTGTTTAAAAAAAGGTACACAATCTTGCAGTATCTTTTTATTGAAAAATGCATATAAAAATCCAAACTAGGTACTTAATGAATCAAAAACAATGTAAATCACTGTATTTCCTTGGTATATTATGTATGTTTGCTAAAACTTATTTTCTACTCGTAGTTATCAATAAAAAGATACTACAAGATTGTTTACCTTTTTAAACACCAAACCAGAGTATAAATTGTTATTTCGTCGGGGATCGTGCAATACCGCGTAACTAACACATGTAGAGTCTGGCTAATGAAATATTGCCCCAACTTTTGGCGGGATATTCAATAAATCTAGGGCTGGTCACACATCCAGCCCTAGATTTTTTGAATTTCCCGCCAAAAGTTGGGGCAATTTTTTTTTTTTTTTATATATAAATAAATAAATAAATATCTTGGGACATCTTACACAAATCAACCAAGTCCCACGGTAAGCTCAATTAAGGCTTGTGATGTGAGTACTAGGCGACGATATATATATAATAGACAGATCCATATAGCTACTTATATACATAGACATCCATGACCAAGGAACAAATATTTGTGATAAATAAATACACAAATAATGCCCTCGCCGGGATTCGAACCCGGAACCTCCAGCTTCGTAGGCAGGGTCACTACCAACTAGGCTACGGAGGCTGACAGATATTTCATTAGGCAGACTCTAGATAAAGATTAGATTCCATAGAAGTATGTATGTTTGAAATAAGAATCTTATTCCAACCTCCGTAACCTACAACGTCCGTCTTTTGTCAGCCTCCGTAGCCTAGTTGGTGCCCTGCCTGCGAAGCTGGAGGTTCCGGGTTCAAATCCCGGCGAGGGCATTATTTGTGTACAGTGTATTCATCCTTACTTGTCTTATCATGTAAACAAACCACAGACCAAGTGAAACAAACAAAACGTCAACGATGATCAAAAGACAATCACTAGTGATTAGAAATGTCGATATAATGAAATGTCAGCGATAATTTCACTGCTTAGGTACGTAAATAGAGGATTATCGATTTTACATCGTCTGTCAGGAAGAGAATTAATTCGTATAAGACTATATCAAAAACTATGGTTAAATTTCGAGGATTTTTCTCTGTCGCTCCAACGAAGGCGCCACTAGTCATGAGAAAAATCACATGAAGTGCACCCGTAACGAACAACGTGAAGCGAAACGAATGACGTTTGACGTGAAGATTTTATTCAATATTCAATAGACAACTAAGCACTGCCAGTCTTTGAATAAAATAAATATTGAAATCAATTATAAAAACCGGCCAAGAGCATGTCGGACCATGCTCAGTGTAGGGTTTCGTAGTTATTCAAAAACGGCTGGGCCGATTATGTTCGAAATAGTTTTATGCCAGCCCACTATTCATGATTTTTTTTGGACCTTTGGATCAAAAGTTAGAGGGGGGGACAATTTTTTTTTCATCTGGAGCGATTATCTCCGAAAATATTGACTTTAGAAAAAACTTTCTTAAAAGCCCCTTTTCTTTTTAAGAGACCTATTCAATGATACCCCACACTATACGATTACAGCAAATAAAAAAAATGCCACCCCACATCACCAATTGGGGAGGTACCCGAAAAATTTTTTTTTTTTACTTTTTATTGTATCACTTTGTTGGCATGATCAATATGTATACCTGTACCAAATTTCAGATTTATAGTATTAACGGCCACTGAGCTAAGTATGCTGCGGAAAGACGGACATAGCGAAACTATAAGTATGGGTTCCGTTGTTGCCATTTTTGCTACGAAACCCTAATAAATTTTGGTAAATTACTGCAATTTATTTTAATTGCATTTTTCTCGAGTTGTACTTTAAGTATTAATATCGATATATTGACATGCCAACATTATGGTACATAGACAATCTAGACATCGCAATGTCACATCAATGTCAGATGTTTTTAAAGTTATCCGACCGTAACAGCATTTATTGACGAAAATCTTTACAGATATGATATTTTTTAGTGCTTTTTTGAGTAATTATAATACTTTGCGAGTTTAATTAAGTATGCAACAACATTTGACGTAATGATTAATGTGTAATTGCAGAGAAAAGTGTGATAATGTTTTCAAAAAATGTTTGTTTACATGATAAGACACGTAAGGATGAATGCACCTTACTTATTTATCATTATCACAAATATTTGTTCCTTGGACATGGCTGTCTATGTATTTAAGTAACTATACATATCTATCTATTATATATATCGTCGCTTGGTACCCACATCACAAGCCTTAATTGAGCTTACCGTGGGACTAAGTCGATTTGTGTAAGATATCCCAAGATATTTATTTTATTTATTTATTGACATGTGTTAGATACGCGGTATTGCACTATCTCCGACGATTTGTTTATTTTTACCAGTAAGGCCATAGTCGGATTTTCATAGTAAGTCAGCCTTTAAATCAACCAGACTCTAGTATTTTTTTGTGAGTACCTCTTATGGTGAAAAATATTTCTGCTGAGTATCAACGTCCAATCGGTGACAGTTTTTGACTTATGATTTTTTTTAGTTTTTTCTTTAATGTGTTGTATCTCAGGATGTATAAAAGCGAATTGCTTCAAATTTTGAAGTAATGTTCTTTATTTAGATATGCATCGAATTTAAAAAAATGAATATCGATTGTCGTATAAAAAAAAGAAAAAAAAAGACCAAAAAATTTTTCATATTTTTTTTTGTGTACCTATGAAGTAGTGACACCTCTATTTTTTTTTTTTAATTATAGACCATACATTGGCCTACTAATTGCCTAAGTATCAAAATTTTCCAAGCGGTACTTCTTACCAAAAATCGGCAATATGTGTGGTCAAGTTCTGCATTCAATCGGTGTTTTTCAATGTAGTATACAAACTCTTCATTTATATTTGAGTTTTCTTATCAGGTTATCTTATTTAAGAGTAAATGCTAATGACAACTTAATGTCATCATGATGCAAGCTGTTTATTTCATTATTAATCGGCCGTTTACCATTTCAACTAGCGTATCTCGATAATATTTAACTGCAATATATTATTTTTAATGAATATCTCATAAATAATATCGAATTACGCTAGTTAAAATAATAAACGGCCGATTAATAATGAAATAAACAGCTTGCATCATGATGACATTAAGTTGTCATTAGCATTTACTCTTAAATAAGAAAACCTGATAAGAAAACTCAAATATAAATGAAGAGTTTGTATACTACATTGAAAAACACCGATTGAATGCAGAACTTGACCACACATATTGCCGATTTTTGGTAAGAAGTACCGCTTGGAAAATTTTGATACTTAGGCAACTAGTAGGCCAATGTATGGTCTATAATTAGAAAAAGAAAATAGAGGTGTCACTACTTCATAGGTACACAAAAAAAAATATGAAAAATTTTTTGGTCTTTTTTTTTCTTTTTTTTATACGACAATCGATATTAATTTTTTTAAATTCGATGCATATCTAAATAAAGAACATTACTTCAAAATTTGAAGCATGTCGCTTTTATACATCCTGAGATACAACACATTAAAGAAAAAACTAAAAAAAATCATAAGTCAAAAACTGTCACCGATAGGACGTTGATACTCAGCAGAAATATTCTTCACCATAAGAGGTACTCACAAAAAAATACTAGAGTCTGGTTGATTTAAAGGCTGACTTACTATGAAAATCCGACTATGGCCTTTGTGTAGAATAAAGGATCTATAATTATTTACATTGACATAAACCTGAGCTGTTTATTTTTTTATAGTTTAGCAAAACTTACACCTTAAAACAATAGGTAGGTACTATATTCTTTATTTCTAATGGACTTGACTTTAGCCCTGTATTTTAAAATTTTTCGCCTTATTCTGCCGAGGGAATTCTCATGCCAGACAATATGGAATTGCGCTTACAAATTATTCCATTTTGGGAAATTCGATTATTTTGATAATACAGTCGCATATACATCGACTATACATCACATATTACATTTCTTTTCGTAATAGTACATTACATCAGAGACCGGGAAAATGAGGATTTCCGATCAAGTTCCTTTATACGGTCGAGCGAACGTGCGAGCGAGAACGTTGCTTTTCTCAAACATACAAAGAAATACAAAAAAATAATGACAATGTCGTCAAAATTAAAAAAAAAAGTTACTTTTCAGGCCTAGGCTTGTTATGAAATTCCATTTCTATCCCAGTGAGTTACTGCGCCCTAAAAGCGATTCTATTCTATTCTTCCGAGTCTATTTTAAGGAACGCAAAGACAAAATTTAATTGTACTTATGTTTGAGAGAAAATGGTTTCCGTAACAAAATAACGCATATCCATTCATATCAAATTGAATTGTTTGCATCACAACCTTGCCACACTTAACACATAGCGACCCTAACTGTTGTCTCAAAAAACAAACTAATTTTAATAATGAATTTAATTGGCTGTTCAATAAACATAATTCATGGGACCCTCCTGCCAAGATGAGTCCCCCTCGATAAATAAGTTCGCTTCTAACAGTCCTAACTCCATTTAATCCACTAGAGGAACTAATGATATAAAGTGGTTATGCTGTTTTTTTACTTGTTACTGATTACTACGGTTTACTATAAGTTACAGATATCGTTTTATAAAAACGAATAACTAGTAACTTTTGGTTCATGCAAAAAATTCTTTAACATAAAATATAATTTTAGGTAGTGTACATATTTGATTTTAATTATTGATACATGCTATTCTACATATTTGCACTTCATTATATTGTTCTATAATGTTTAATATAGTATTAATATGTATTATAAATATTATAGTACACCGGCCACTTTGGTTTTCCGGTTGGGTGACCAAGAACTAAATTTAATTGGACGAAAACCGCCTAAGCTATCCAATACCAAAGAAAAAATACTGAGTTCACCAATGATGATGCCTAAACTATTCGGCCACTCCGACATTATTCGTTGCTGGTCCCAATACCATTCTGAGAATTATAGCTGATAACTTAAGCCAGATTGTGCCATTATGTCACACTGTACGGGATTGCATGCTCCCACTAGCAGTATTATTATGGTAATGCTCATGATGAGACATGATGACTGGCAAGTCAAATCAGCATCTTTTTTCAAACTGTCAAAACAATCACCTCTATGAAATCTTATATACTCCTACTCAAAAATGACTTCACGTTTGAGTACTGCCAAATGACCTACTCTTTTGAGTTCTTTTCAATTTATTGAATAGAAGTTCTGTACAAAAATTACTGAAATCTACATCTTAGTACTAATTTCTTTGTGTATTATGTCGCGCATAATGTTAAATAATTTATTTTCTACTATAGTCATCATCTCTTTTGTAATCGTTTCGCTTGTAAATACCTGTGTCATGTAGTTGCATGAATTAAATAAATTTATTTTTATTATAACTTGAGAGCCTGCCCAGCGTGGCGATTATGGGCATTTACCTCCTAATGCGTCTATGCGCATAGTTAATAGGAATAATAGGAGAGGCCTACGTCCAGCAGTGGACTATCATAGGCTGATGAAAATTAACAAAATAAATAAATTGAGATGGTGCTCAGAGTTGAGGCACATTATTAACACATTCGCGGACACTACTCCAGACACAATAGAAGAAACAATGAGATTACGCCTGTGGGCGTTGAGTGTCCGTGAAGGTGTTAAAAAATAAAAAGGAATAGAAAATTACTCCCCTTCTTAATTAAGAAAAGAAAGTATCTTCCGGTATTATGCTAAAATACTAGCAATATTATTTTCAGTGACTTCAATATAGTATCACAAAATGAGCAAATTCATAAAAAGATTATACCGCACATTTAATATAAAGTCAAAAGGTCTTTTTCATAGAAAGGCATCTCAAGACAGCTATTATATAAAACGAATTATAATGCCAGATGGTATTCTCTTATAGAATAGGACCCAGTTGAGGCTCATGAAATGAGTGCAAGGAGAAACTTAATGTAAAGTGAAAAAGAATCTTTCATACAAAGGCATCTCAAGATAGCAATTTTTAATGATACCTAACTAAAACTAACTTTAATACCAGATGGTATTGTCTTATAGAATACGACCCAGTTGAGCCTCATAAAATTAGTCCAAGGAGATTAATGACCTGCTAAGCATAATAGCGATATCTAAAAATAAAATTTAATGCACCTTAAATTCTATAGCTGACGATTCCATTTCCAAATGCCTCTATTTTTGAGATATCGCTATTTCGCTTAGCAGGGCAGAGAAACACAATCCATTGTCATATTTTTATTACTCCCCCAACTAAAATAACACATTTTTAAGTCTTTTCACTATGGCAGCAATTAATACAGTGATAATGTTAACCGCTGTCGCGTGCGTACCATTATACCATTTCTCCCCGGCTTCCCCTAATTTGTTATGCGGCGTTCGACAATTATTATATTGTTTAATGATGTCGCGAAATGTGGTTTGGGATAGGGATACATTTTTTGCACAGTCGCAATCAGTTATAATATGTGTCCATGAGGAAAGGAAAAATGTTTACAGACATTTTTTTAATTTCTGACTTTTGAAGTTAAAAATGTCGTATGAATTATAAATATTAGATGTCATATCTAATATTAAATGACCAATATCACCTAACGTCCGAGGTGGGGATCGAATCGAACCCACGCGCTCAGCTTTCGCGGCTGATGGCTGCACCCCTCGGCCACTCTGTCTTGAAACTTATCTACTTATCTTAGGTAATTAAGTAAATGAGTCATTGAAATTGAAGGACAATTTTCAGATTCAAAATAATAAGAAAATATGTTTAATAACAACACATCAGCACCTACAACACACAACACTGAAAACTCATTTCTTATTATTTTGAAGCTGAAAATTGTCCTTCAATTTCAATGACTCATGATTTTGAATATAAATAACCAAAAATTTACCCATAAATTCAAAATTATGAAAATGGACAAAATAAAAAGATATGCTCATTAAATGTACGTCCTGTGTAGATTATTAATAAGAAATAAGAACTGAAAGTTCTGAAACAGGACGCGCTTTATTCTCTTCTCCACAATATATAAGGTAAGAAAACCTTTTAAATTATGCCCCCAAAGCTCAACAATCTTCATATCTAACATCTATTCTTCAAACATTAGATCTCGATGTAACTTTTCACTCGCCTCCCCCTATCCACCCCAAAACCGCTTTTATCCCAAAGAAAAACAGGCTATAATCGCCCAAACTTTACTAACTTTGGGCACCACCCAGACAAAAAGATTGCTTCGCCTCTATTGTTCAAAATCAACACAAATCCAACCTTATTTTCCCAACTTTAGTTTCCAAAACGCTTGTAGCGTAAATACAACCCGCCAGTAGAAAATGCATAGAGAAAATTGATATAGAAAAGTCAATACAACGCTGCATTTTCCTGCCAAGCAACACTGAATCCTAAACCTTGCAACCCTAGTCCATTTCTGTTTAGCGTTTGAACGTTTCATAGGCCGTTTTGGTTTTCGGTGTGTTGGCAACATTGGCGCCAGACTGGCTGCCGCCATTTTGCGCTCCCGCTATATAGGCCTATTAAGATGGCGACTAATTTATCAAAGTTGGGACTGTTTTAGCGAAAGGGCGCGAATGAGGTTTATTTACATACATTTCGGTGAAATATGGAGCTGAGCTTGGAGTTTGGGAAGTTTCTGCTATCTTAAGATAAGGAAAAATCTGAATAGTTTAGCTCAAGTTACGGAGTTTGATAGTTATTCTTAGGTATTCGCGCTGCACAGTGTTTTAAAAACCCTATTTGTGACCGTCCATGGCTATAGGTCCCTTATGGCAGGTATTGAGTTAAGCACAGATCCTAAATCTACATTAAATAAGCTATCTAATACAAAAAAAACACTTGTCTAAGTCTCATACTTAAAAAATAAAAAAACATTAAATTGACACATGCTAAAAATGCACTTTTGAGAAATCGTCAAATGAAGTTTGAACCTAGTTTTAAGTGTGTTCCCATTGGAAGTTACATGGTAGACATGGGCAAAATGTGTCACTTTAAAGAAAAGAGAGATATATATCTTTCTATCTCCGGGATATGAATCACTCTTCCATATCTTTATATCCGTATATGCCCCTAGTTCAAATGCCTAGGTAGAATCCCGTGTCGTCTCACTTTGTTATGAAATGAATCCTAAATAGATTGAGATATACATTTTATTGTAGGAAAGAAAGTGGCTAAAACGCGAATCTGCATTTCATTACTTTTCTAATAATAATCATGTATTATGTTTTAATATTATTATGCTAGTTTTACGTTAATTTCGCAAATTAAAAATATCTTCATGAAAATATATAGCTTTTTTAGTTATTACCTATTAGTATTTATTGCAGTAAAAATCCTAGAAATCATCATAATATGACCGAAAATTGTTTAGTTTTCAAAAAATACGCCAAAGTCGCATAAAACTCAAACTATCACACATTTTTACTAATACAGTTTAAATATGAGCCTATGACTATTTTGAGCTTTAAGTGCTTGGAATTGAGTATTCAATCAAACACTCTGTCTGAACTTATGTTTACTTATCGTGGTCTAACACTCGCTCACTTCCCTAGCCGGCAGGAGCGAGACAGAAAATTCGCTACCGTTCGAGAGCGAACGAGATGTCGTCTGCACAAGGCCGAACGCTTGTTTGCGCGGACGGGCGTAGATTCGCGCCATTTCGGTAGAGCGAGACAGCGATGCACACTTGCCATTAGTGTGATCGCGACAGTAATAACTCTCGCTCTGCTATTATAATGCGACCACGGGCGCGAGTAGGAGCTGTAACCTACGGATTTACTGATATACGGATATAATCCGATTTGGAAGGATATGAAGAGTGATTAGAGAATATGGAGAGATATATATCTTTCATATCACTCACTCGGGAGTTACCCATCTCTATTACATGGGTTATGATTGATTTCGTATCTTAAGGGGTTCTTCCTTGGAACTCAGTTATGGTTTTTTTAATGTGACGTTCAAATCATGAAAAAACCCCTTTGAAAAGAGCAACACGCTCATATGAACGGAATAATTAAAAAATAAATTTTTCGGTTTTCCCTTTTATATATTGTAATTTGAACCATTGTATATAGTAGAACATATTTGACCTTACATTTTAGGATAGAAATAAAAGTCACATAGTCAACGAAATATCTTTATTTTAATTAAATGTGATAATTACTATCACTTAAATCTTTCCTAGAACAATAACAAATTTGGTATAGTATATTCTAAATTAATTTTAATCAGTCCACAAGAGTATCACAAAAGTATTAATATTATTCTACAGGTCACACTTTTTCGTTTATAGATGATTAAAGTTACGTAAAAATCACAATTTCACTCCCATACATTTGGGAAAAGGGCCCTTATGGCCAATCACAGACAAAACTGTTGATTATTATAATAAGGCACCATATTAACTTATTTTTTTTGCTAATCTTGTACCAAAACTGCAATCCGAACAAAAAATGTTATTATAATTTTTCTAAAAATATTGATCAGTAATGAGTAATTTTCACTTAAAGTCAACGTTAATTAATTCACATAAAGTATCTGCCTAGTGATCCCGAAAGATAACACAATATGTATTGTTCACAGTTCGTTATTACTAAAAAAATATTCATAAATCACGTGAGGACATTTTAGGTGATTTTTGGTCAAAAATCATGGTCAAATATGAAAAATGCGAAAAATTAAACCCCCCCGTTCCGCCCCTTCACCGCGTGAAGAGTTCGACATGCAAATTGTCGCGAGTAAGTAGGAAAGAGATGGTAATAGTGGCGGTGTAACGCAAAGGAATAACGCCGTCGAGAGACGTTTTGAAGTCAGATGTAGTAGGTACCTACCTACACGTAAATTAAAAGTTAAAACGACCGTAGGTACTGAGATACCTAAACCACTTTTTGTGATTATACCTATGTACAGATATATTTTAGCTTAAACTTGTTTATAATATCAGGTATGAGTACCATGGATTTCACGAAAGCTGCCGTGACTGACTAGTGCGTACCATCAGGGCAGCCGTATACTTGTTTACAATCGCCATAGTATAAAAAAGCAAAAATTGCAAACAAATACTTGTAAACCAATTTAATGATTTTATATAAATATGTTGAGCTTTGATGTCATTTTTGTATGCTTTTCCCACAAGGGACCTTTTCTACTAAACTTTGAACTCAAATTTAGTAAAGAAAGAATTAACATACACAGCTGACACCAAGGTACACATATACTCCTGTTTGTATATTTTACTATTTTATATAAAAAGAAAAATTGATAATTTTGAATGGTTTTACAAAATCGCCAATATCTCCGTAACTAGAAACTGCCATAAGGTACCTTTTCTTATGGACGGTCACATTTTTGTTTCACCTTCTTTTTTTTACAAAATACGATAGACAATACTATTACAATCCTTAATGATTAATGATAATAGTAATATCAAATAATTACCAATTTAAAGTAAATGTATTAATTTTAATGATAAATATAGGTAGTTTGTATTTCTGAACATAATTTGCATGTCGGATGACGACAGGATACCTACTTCCGAAACCGTGTTGTACCTACTATCTGTACTTGTATATCTGTGTGTCCTTAGCAAATAAAATATCTTTATCTTATCTTTTTATCTTTACAAATATCAGACTAGAACTCCCACCTCATTAGGACGAGTACTTTATTTTTTAAAAATCATCAAAGTTTGCCTATATCCGGGTCATGACTCATGAAATTTACATTATTTTTTATTTCTTAAAAACAGGTATACTTGAAAGTTTTTTGATAATACCACGTAAATGCGGATGTAATTCCCTATCATTCGTAATTAAAATAAAATTACCGTTAGTACTTTCGAAGAAAATATTGTTTTTAGACTTTTCGGTTTACATGAAATATTTCCGAAATTCCGCCGTATTAGATGGAGATATTTTAGCACGTGATAGCTCACGTGTATCTTAGTCAACTGTATTTAAATCTCCGTCTAATTCCGTGGAAAATAGGAAATATACATTTTGAAAAAAAATACTCAGGGTTGCCACTTCGTATATCCGGATACCATTGTCTTTCATTAGGATATCCGGATATAAATCGATTCATTGAATAGAAACAGAGTTGAGCAAAAAGTAATATTACTCCTTCCGATTACTTTTGTATGTGTACTTTTTAATATATATTACAAAGTACACATACAAATGTAATTTACAGAAGTAATCATATTACTTTTTGCCCAACTCTGAATAGAAATATATTTTTGACGAAATTAAGTCAGTCTCGTCATATAAGTCCGTCGGTCTATCTGTCAACAAGCTGTATCTCACAAACCGTGATAGGCCGCTATAACAACAAATAAGAAAAATGGCATTCAAAAAATATTTAAATTCAAATTCAAATAATGTTCTATTAAATGAACCGTCAGATAAAAATATTTTCGATGAAATGGAGGGATGCAGGTTGCGAGTTTAGTCCTCATTGGACAAGACCAAATTTTCATTATCCTGAATATCAGGGACCGAATAATCAACAGATTTCAATAATCGTACTGCCTCTGTCGATAGTGGTTTCTTTTTTAATTTATTCTTTCTGCCACTTAGCTCCAAATCTGATATTACGGGATCCGATGAAACGGGTGCTCTGTGGAACAAATCGAACATTGTCGCTTCTCGACTCGTTTTTCGACAATCGTGCTCTCTGTCGGATTCCCAATTTATTTCTCGTTTCTGCCCCCTGTTCAGAGAGCATTCCAATTGGCAAAGGGGACAATTCTATTATTCTGGCACCGTGTGTAAGAATCTTGTGCAAGGTAACTGTCATTGGATGCCAATCGTATTTAATTACGTAGCAGGTATGCTAGATCTCTGCAAAAAGCGTCGAATTTTATTGGATCGATTGGCAAGTTACTCGAGATTACTGTCAAGATAACATAAATGTCATCCAAAAGCCACTTCTCAATATTCAAGATTTCGGCAAAAATCACACGATATTGGTCCGAAAAAACAGTTCGAGCAGTAAGTATTCCTATCATTTGTGGTTCCTGAAGTGGGACGTACAACATCTACTAGCAGGCCTATTCTTTCTCTCATTTCCGATTGAATTCTTCTTTTTCTCACCTCAAGTAAGCGGACATCTTCAAAGTTCTGCGGAATTTGCCAACGTTTTATTTCTGTCTTATAGCTGAATTTTGATACAAATTCCAAAGCTCCATAATGCCTCACTCCCGGTCCCTCCATGCTACATGCATTGACATGGGGTTTTAGGAATCACCTTACGAGGGTGGACTCCGTCACATGTAGCTTTTCATCGAAACGTAGCCACAGAAGTAAAAAATGGCACCTGGATAAGTTTTCAACTCAAGTGACCGTAAAGTTGTTTTGACAGCCCTAGCTATAATAAAACCGGATATAACTTCAAAAATTGATAACTTCTATTTTCCACGGAATTAGACGGAGATTTAAATACAGTTGATTAAGATACACGTGAGCTATCACGTGCTAAAATACCTCCATCTAATACGGCGGAATTTCGAAAATATTTAATATAAACCGAAAAGTCTAAAAACAATATTTTCTTCGAAAGTACTAACGGTAATTTTATTTTTTTAATTGCGAACGATAGGGAATTACATCCGCATTTACGTGGTATTATCAATTTTTTTTCAAGTATACCTGTTTTTAAGAAATAAAAAAACGGCCAAGTGCGAGTCGGACTCGCGCGCAAAGGGTTCCGTACCATTCATCATCATCATCATATCAGCCGAAAGACGTCCACTGCTGAACATAGGCCTCCCCCAAAGATTGCCACAATGACCGGTCCTGCGCCACCCGCATCCAGCGGACTCCTGCGACCTTCACCAGGTCATCGGTCCACCTTGTGGGGGGCCTACCCACGCTACGCCTTCCGGTACGTGGCCGCCACTCAAGAACCTTCCCGCCCCAACGGCCATCGGTTCTACGCGCAATGTGCCCCGCCCACTGCCACTTCAGTTTAGCGATTCGGAGAGCTATTTCGGTTACTTTGGTTCTGCTGCGGATGGTTTCATTTTTAATCCGATCACGCAGAGAGACTCCTAACATAGCCCTCTCCATTGCCCTTTGGGTGACTTTGAGCCTTCTTATGAGGCCCATTGTAAGCGGCCACGTTTCAGTACCGTATGTCATCACTGGCAACACACACTGATTAAAGACTTTCGTCTTCAAACACTGCGGAATATTGGACGAAAATATGTGTCGTAGCTTCCCGAACGCTGCCCAACCGAGTCGGATTCGACGATTGACCTCTTTCTCGAAGTTGGACCTACCTAACTGAATAGTTTGCCCTAGGTATATATATTCGTCTACAACTTCGAGTGTAAAGTCTCCGATTATTACGGGAGTTGGTGCTACATGGGAATTCGACATGATTTTCGTCTTATCCATGTTCATCCTAAGACCAACTCGCTCGGAGGCTTTACTGAGGTCAACGAGCATAGTACTTAAGTCCTCCAAGGTCTCAGCCAAGACTACTATATCGTCAGCGAATCGAAGGTGAGTGAGGTACTCGCCGTTTATGTTGATACCCAGCCTTCTCCAGTCCAGAGTCTTAAAGACATCCTCCAGTGCAGCGGTAAACAGCTTAGGGGAGATGACATCTCCTTGCCTAACTCCCCGCTGCAGCAGAATAGGCTTCGAGCTCTGGTCTTGGAGTCGGACTGACATTGTGGCGCTCTCGTATAAACACTTCAACACCTCGATATAGCGGTAGTCGACTTGGCACCGTTGGAGAGACTGTAGTACTGCCCATGTTTCGATCGAATCGAAGGCTTTCTCGTAGTCCACAAACGCTAAACAGAGGGGCAGGTTATATTCTTCGGTCTTCTGTATAACCTGGCGAAGCGTATGGATGTGGTCTACGGTACTAAAGCCTCTTCGGAAACCGGCTTGTTCGGGAGGCTGGAAGTCATCAAGCCTGCGTGCAAGACGATTCGTAATGACTCTTGAAAACAGCTTATAGACATGGCTCAGAAGTGAGATGGGTCGGTAGTTCTTCAATAAAGCGTTGTCACCTTTTTTGAAGAACAGTACCACCACACCTCTGTTCCATGCCTTTGGCGTTCTCCCTTCCAGTAAGACGGAATTGAACAACTTCTGAAGGGCCATAAGGATCGGTTTACCACCCGCCTTCAGAAGCTCAGCTGTAATTCCGTCCTCCCCAGGCGCCTTGTTATTTTTGAGCTGTTCAAGAGCCATTCTAATCTCGCACAGGCTGATGTCCGGGATGTCTTCTGTATAGTGTCGGGTCAGTCTAGCTCTGAGGTCTTCCGCTAGATCAACTTCGGGTCTGCTAGTTGACGTGTACAGCTGTCCATAAAAACCCTCTATCTCACTCAGCAGCTCAGATCTGGATGTGACGATTCTACCATCCTCAGTCTTTAATTTGGCGAGCTGGCTTTGCCCAACAGACAGATCCCTTGCAAAAACTTTAGAGCCCTTGTTCCGCTCGATGGCTTCTTCTATACACTTGGTACGGAATTGGCGCATATCGCGTTTGAGGGACTTAGAGATCTGTCTGTTGAGCTGCCGGTATAAAGTCGCATCAACTGAGGATTGTAGAACCAGTTCACTCCTTTTTAGGGTTCCGTAGCCAAAATGGCAAAACGGAACCCTTATAGATTCGTCATGTCCGTCTGTCCGTCTGTCCGTCTGTCCGTCTGTCACAGCTGATTTACTTGGAAACTATAAATGCTACAGTAACGATATTTGGTAAAGATATGTGTTGTATGAACCGCTACAAGATTATCATACTAAATTGTAAAAAAAACTATTGGGGTGGGGGCCCTCCATACATGTAACTGAGGGATAGAAAATTTTTTTTTGTTGTATATAAGCGTGTGGGGTATTAATAGAAAGGTTTTTGAAAATGATATGAAGGTTTATAAATCTTATCTTTATTTAAGCAAATCGTTTTCGAGATATCAGCTCTCAAAGTCTGAAAAATGTGTCCCCCCCCCCTATATTTTTTAAACTACGTGATATAAAATTCTAAAAAAAATATATGTTATGTACATTAATAAACTCTATCAACGATTTTTGGTTTGATTAAATTATCTCTTATAGTTTTTGAGGTAGGTTGATTTAACTGTATTTTCTTAATAATACATTGATAATGGTACGGAACCCTTCGCGCGCGAGTCCGACTCGCACATGGCCGGTTTTTTCCATTAGCTTCTGAGTGGAGTCTGAGAGCTTTCTGGTCTTATTTGTCCGCTGGGCCTTAAAAAACTTAGACCCAGCGCTATGGACAGCTTCCACAAACCCGTCGTTGAATACGTCCACGTCATCGCCTCGGCAATCGAAACGGTTTTGGAGTTCCAGCTGAAAGCTCTCGGGGGTTTGGAGCTGGAGGGCAGGACGGAGCGTAGACTTCATCAGTCGCGAGCGTTCTAGCTTAGGACATATATTCAACGTGCCTCTTACCAGGCGGTGATCGCTACCGGTTTTAACCGTACTGATCACAGAAACATCGTTGAATATATGTCTCTTCGTCGACATGATGAAGTCGATCTCGTTTTTAGTTGCACCGTCGGGACTCATCCAAGTCCATTTTCTGTGCTCGCGTTTCTTAAAGAAGGAGTTCATCATGTAGAGTCCCTCCTTCTCCAAGAAACCAGCCAGCAGATGGCCCCGGTGGTTCCGACGTCCAACCCCAAATTGCCCCACCCTCAGTTCGTCACCATCTCTCTTGCCCAGTTTCGCGTTGAAGTCCCCCATAACAACGGTGAAGTAGGTTCTGGAGCTATGCATGGCTTTTGAGATATCATCATACATAATAGCCTCCACCTCGTCGTCGGAGTGTGTCGAAGTCGGCGCGTACACCTGTATGACCTTCAGCGAGTATCTCTCAGATACTCTGAGTATAAGGTACGCCACCCTAGCCGACACACTCTCGATCTTCACCACGTTGTTTACGAGGGACTTGTGGACGATGAACCCGACACCTCCCTGGGACTGTTGGTCGCCCTCCCGGAAATAGAGCAAGTTGCCGGACTTTAGGATTATCGTGTCCTCGCCCTCTCTTCGGACTTCTGACAATCCCACAATGTCCCAACGTCCCAAATGTACCATTATCAATTTATTATTAAAAAAATACAGTTAAATCAACCTACCTCAAAAACTATAAGAGATAATTGAATCAAACCAAAAATCGTTGATAGAGTTTATTAATGTGCATAACATATATTTTTTTCAGAATTTTATATCGCGTAGTTTAAAAAATAAAGGGGGGGGGGGACACATTTTTCAGACTTTGAGACCTGATATCTCGAAAACGATTTGCTTAAATAAAAATGTAATGTATAAAACTTCATATCATTTTCAAAGACCTTTCTATTAATACCCCACACGCTTATGAACAACTAAAAAAAAAATTCTATCCCTCAGTTACATGTATGGAGGGCCCCCACCCCAATGGTTTTTTTTACAATTTAGTATCACATTCCTGTAGCGGTTTATACAACACATATCCTTACTAAATTTCGTTACTGTAGCATTTATAGTTTCCGAGTAAATCGGCTGTGACAGACGGACAGACGGACAGACGGACATGACGAATCTATAAGGGTTCCGTTTTTGCCATTTTGGCTACGGAACCCTAAAAATAATGTAAATTTCATGACCCGGATATAGGCAAACTTTGATGATTTTTTAAAAAAAACGTACTCGTCCTAATGAGATAAGCGAGACTTCCGTAAGTTCTGGAAGTCGACCAACCGACTGTCTGGTAAGCCCGGTCTGCCTGTGAGTATCGATGGCGTCAGTGGTAATGAGTCTATAGCCGAATTATTTAAAGACTATTTTAAGGTAAAATCTCCATTGGGGCCGACACGGGCGGCGAGCGCAGTCGGTACGGGGTCACGTGAGCAGGAGACAGTGACTCAGTTTTCAGCGAAAGATGTTAAAAATTGTCTGGATGCTATGGCGCGAGGGAAGTCTCCTGGTCACGATGGGCTAAGTGTGGAACATCTTCGTCATGCCGGCCCTCATCTAATTCGAGTATTGGCGATGTTTTATACATTTTGTATACAACACACTTACCTGCCGGCCGACATGATGAAGACCGTAGTGGTTCCAATTGTGAAAAACAAAAGTGAGGACATTAGTAATAGATGTAACTATAGGCCTATTTCGCTCGCCACGATAGTCGCTAAAGTCCTTGACAGTCTGCTGAACTCCCAATTAGATAAATATATAGGTATCAGTGCATGATAATCAGTTTGGATTTAAGCCAGGTTTATCAACTGAGAGTGCGATTTTGGCATTGAAGCAGACTGTCAGGTATTACACTGATAGACGAACAGCTGTATACTCCTGTTTCCTGGACCTTTCCAAGGCATTTGACCTGGTTAACTACGACATCTTGTGGCGAAAGTTTAACGAGTGTAAAATGCCATCTGATATCAGTGGCATTTTCCAGTTTTGGTATAATAACCAGGTCAATGTCGTAAGATGGTCTGACTCGTATTCGCTGCCGTATGGACTTGAGTGCGGCGTCAGGCAGGGCGGTTTGACTTCACCAAAACTGTTTAATCTTTACATCAATGCGCTCGTAGAGGAGCTCAGCAACACCAAAGTCGGTTGTCACGTGGACGGAGTCTGCGTTAATAATTTGAGCTACGCAGACGACATGGTGTTGCTGAGTGCTTCTGCCTGTGGACTGGCCAAGCTCATTTCCATATGTGAGCAGTACGCGGCGAGTCATGGGTTAATCTATAATGTTAACAAAAGCGAATGTGTCATTTTCAAGGTCAAGGGCAAGTGCACGCCTGAATTTCCATTTGTCAAACTGAACGGCCAACCATTACGCAGAGTTGAGCAATTTAAGTATTTAGGGCATTGGGTGACTGCGGACCTTAAAGATGACACAGATATCGAGCGGGAGCGCAGAGCGCTGTCCGTTAGGGCGAATATGATTGCCCGAAGGTTTGCTAAATGTACTACAGAGGTTAAACTGAGTCTCTTCAGGGCTTACTGTACTACATTCTACACGAGCAGCCTGTGGGCTGATTATACGTATAAGCGGTACAGCGCTCTGCGCGTGCAATATAATAACGCGTTCAGAGTGCTAATGGGGCTGCCCAAGTTCTGTAGTGCATCAGGGATGTTCGCAGAGGCGCGGGTAGACTGCTTCTACACCACGATGCGCAAGCGCGCCGCCTCCCTGGTGCGCAGAGTGCGGGCTAGCTCCAACAGCATTCTGAGCATGATCGCGGACAGGTTTGACAGCTTGTACATAAATAACTGCTGCATGATGCATGTACGCAGAAATAAATAATAGGATTTAAATTTTAATTTTATAATCTACCTTTTTAAACATTTTAATTTTAATATTGTAATTTAAAACTTTATTTTTATACTAATATTATTTACTTATTTATAAATCTTTCATTGTAATTTTAATCTTGAAATTTTTAATTTTATTCAAATTTTATTAACATTTTTGTAAATTTTTAACTGTAATTTAAATGTTGAAATAATGGATTTTTAATTTGTGTTTTAGTAAAATTTTATGTTTTTAATTTTATGATTTACATTGTTATAAATTTAAATTATAATGTTGTAATTTATATTAGTTCCTATCTCCCTAAATTGTCAATTTGCCTACTAACACTACCAATTAAGTTAATGTTACTAACACAATGATCCAAGTTGGTCGTAAATAAATAATTTATTATTATATTATTATTATTATAATGAGGTGGGAGTTCTAGTCTGATATTTGTAATAGTATTGTCTATCGTATTTTGTAAAAAAAGGAAGGTGGAACAAAAATAGGGTTTTTAAAAGATTGTGCGCTGCGACCATATATAACATGGACGTCTAACGTCAGCTCAAATATGCCCCCAGCGACAATCGTTCAATTGTGCTAAGATGGGCAGAACACATGGCCTTGGCTAGTCTGTGGCCATGAGTAAGCCTATTTCAAATTAAAAAAAAAAAAAAAAACAGCGATTTTCTGAACACCGCGCATATTTCGGCGCAACATCTTTGACAAATGTTTATAGAATATAGCCAATCAAAACTTTGACGGACTAATCACAACTATTTTAAATGGCGGTTTAAGTTTTTATAGGTTGATATTGAAATTCATTACCGCGATGCATAGAAGAGGGGGTGACACTTGCCAACTAAAATTTAGGATCGTTTTTGAAAGGCAATTTGATATGGCGTGCGGCTTCCATGTTTTATTTGTTCGTAGACCTATCTTATCTAATCGTCAGTAGAATCTAAGAAACTTGCATTATTTTATAATCACGCACTTTTAGAACACAATATTGGTTTTATTACAAACTTAAACCCTTAAACCTGAAATTCACTTACATTTTTTATTAAAATTGTTGGAATTTATTAGTATTAATGTTAATGTATATCTGCGAACGATATGTGTCAAAGAAGTCAAATGCTATGAAAAGTCAACCATATTTGTTTACAATTTTCTTTATTCTACTGACGAATTGTATAGGTAGGTTTACTTGCTGTACTGATATAATTACTTAGAAGTAGGTACTAAATCTGAAATGCTTATTTTTTTAAATCGTCTAAGGTGCTTATTCTGCTTTCCAAAACCTCACTGGCAGCGAGAATGCATTTATTTTTTGGCCATCCTGTATAATTATTTACTTATTTATACATTGTACAAACTCTTTGGAATTTACCATAATGATCTAAAAACTAGACCGAAGCAAAATTAAATGTGACAGAATATTTAAAACTGTCATTTTACGGAAAATGTCTTCATAACAGATTTATTTTTATATTTTTTACACGTTTTTTTACTGTTTAATATTTTACTTGTTACTGATTTTTACAAAAGATTTGACAGAGATTATTTTAATAGTCTGAAGTCAAGGCATACATAGTTGGTGCAAGCATTCAGGTGATGTGGTGGAAAACAAGAGTGTTGGCTCTGGTCACCATCATTTCTGCCCAGCAGATCAACATTGATGATGAGAGTGGTAGGTACATTTAAATATTTTAGTAGGACCTAACTGTTTAATTTATATGCATAAACAAAGCCCGGATAGCGAGATCAAAAATGCGAGAGCAATTGTTGAATAAACACGTTGGTGTTTCAACTTTAACAAATGTTTAATAATTTATTTTGGTATTTGGAACAGAAGTAAAACTGGTTAGGTAATATTAATAAGTTTGATCAATATACAGGGTGAAACATGAGTCGTGAACAGTAATACATTTTTCTAACCCTATTTATAAACAACTAACAATGAAATGCCCCACAAGTTATAAAAATTGAAAAGTTACTTATTTATTTTTTGTATTTTTTTGGGTTTATGTTTTTGTATTTTTTGGCTTTAGGATATCCAAAAGGATTTTTAAGACAAATTAATGGAATAATTTAAATTACCTCTTCAAATGGAAGTAATTAATAACGGCAATTTTATCATTTTTTTAAATTAAATGACTCTTATTACATTTAACGTTTTAAATACCCGTTATCATTTCTGAAAACACCTTAAAAATTAGAAAAAGCCACGAATAATACAAAAAAACCATGCCTATTTCTAAGTACCTGTATAACTTCAATTGTTAGTTGTTTATAGAGTTAGAAAAACGTATTACTGTTCACGACTCATGTTTCAACCTGTATACTTAATTCAGAAAATGTTGGTGTGGATTGGTACTACGGATGTCAAATAAAGTAGTTGATATAAAGGCCATAGTCGGATTTTCATAGTAAGTCAGCCTTTAAATCAACCAGACTCTAGTATTTTTTTGTGAGTACCTCTTATGGTGAAGAATATTTCTGCTGAGTATCAACGTCCTATCGGTGACAGTTTTTGACTTATGATTTTTTTTAGTTTTTTCTTTAATGTGTTGTATCTCAGGATGTATAAAAGCGAATTGCTTCAAATTTTGAAATAATGTTCTTTATTTAGATATGCATCGAATTAAAAAAAATGAATATCGATTGTCGTATAAAAAAAAGAAAAAAAAAGACCAAAAAATTTTTCATATTTTTTTTTTGTGTACCTATGAAGTAGTGACACCTCTATTTTCTTTTTCTAATTATAGACCATACATTGGCCTACTAGTTGCCTAAGTATCAAAATTTTCCAAGCGGTACTTCTTACCAAAAATCGGCAATATGTGTGGTCAAGTTCTGCATTCAATCGGTGTTTTTCAATGTAGTATACAAACTCTTCATTTGTATTTGAGTTTTCTTATCAGGTTATCTTATTTAAGAGTAAATGCTAATGACAACTTAATGTCATCATGATGCAAGCTGTTTATTTCATTATTAATCGGCCGTTTATTATTTTAACTAGCGTAATTCGATATTATTTATGAGATATTCATTAAAAATAATATATTGCAGTTAAATATTATCGAGATACGCTAGTTGAAATGGTAAACGGCCGATTAATAATGAAATAAACAGCTTGCATCATGATGACATTAAGTTGTCATTAGCATTTACTCTTAAATAAGATAACCTGATAAGAAAACTCAAATATAAATGAAGAGTTTGTATACTACATTGAAAAACACCGATTGAATGCAGAACTTGACCACACATATTGCCGATTTTTGGTAAGAAGTACCGCTTGGAAAATTTTGATACTTAGGCAACTAGTAGGCCAATGTATGGTCTATAATTAGAAAAAGAAAATAGAGGTGTCACTACTTCATAGGTACACAAAAAAAAATATGAAAAATTTTTTGGTCTTTTTTTTTTCTTTTTTTTATACGACAATCGATATTCATTTTTTTTTAAATTCGATGCATATCTAAATAAAGAACATTATTTCAAAATTTGAAGCAATTCGCTTTTATACATCCTGAGATACAACACATTAAAGAAAAAACTAAAAAAAATCATAAGTCAAAAACTGTCACCGATAGGACGTTGATACTCAGCAGAAATATTCTTCACCATAAGAGGTACTCACAAAAAAATACTAGAGTCTGGTTGATTTAAAGGCTGACTTACTATGAAAATCCGACTATGGCCTTTAAGGCACGTTTACAAAAACAACATTACTAACATTTTTTGCGAATTTGAGTTATTGGTATCATAGCATGCATCTAAACAGGATCTACATAAAGTTAAGCAAAAGATAGTGTCCAAAAACAGACCCGAAAAATATACCCATTTTACAAAAATGTTATTTAGGTGGGTGAATAAACTTTTTTCTGTTTGTTATGCTTACGGTCGCCTGAGTCACGCTGGTTTTATGCAAAAATATGCTACTTAAACTATGCATATGCAAGCATACATTTTTCAAGTGTTAATAAGCCCTTTCCTTAATGGGCCACCTACAGGCATGCACTACTTGCATGTTGCATAATTTAAGTAGCATAATTTTGCATAAAACCAGCGTGACTCAGGCGACCGTAACCATGGCCATAACAGACAGAAAAAAGTTGATTCATCCAGGTACATAGTTTTTTTACAAAAAGTCTAATA